>CM056596.1:1162840-1262840 GCA_029721355.1 Tegillarca granosa | reverse complement strand
TTGTCAACTTTCCCCTCTTAGCAGTAATATTCCTTCTATTCCTGCGAAGGTTCCCACAGTTAATGTGATATGGTAGAGCTTGTTCCCACAATGGGGACTTTCTACAACAAAGCAAGCTGCTTACAATTAAGGGAGGGGGAGGGGGTGGGGGTGGGGGTAGTCATTTGGACATGGACTCTGATATGTGTATATTTCATTGTTACTGTAAGGTTGACAAGATGAAAACCACTGTAGGAACAGCTGGTTGACAAACAAGATAGATCTATATAGAACAGCTAGACCAGATAGATCTATGTAGAACATCTAGTTGATAGGTAGACTAGATAGATTTATACAGAACAGCTGGTTGACAGTTAGACCAGACAGATCTATATAGAACAGCTGATTGACAAGTAGACCAGATAGATCTATGTAGAACAGCTGGTTGACAAGTAGACCAGATAGATCTATGTAGAACAGCTGATTGACAAGTAGACCAGATAGATCTATGTAGAACAGCTGATTGACAAGTAGACCAGATAGATCTATGTAGAACATCTAGTTGATAGGTAGACTAGATAGATTTATACAGAACAGCTGGTTGACAGTTAGACCAGATAGATCTATGTAGAATAGCTGGTTGACAAGTAGACCAGATAGATCTATGTAGAATAGCTGGTTGACAAGTAGACCAGATAGATAATGTCTATGTAGAACAGCTGGTTGACAAGTAGACCAATGATCTTATGAGAATAGCTGATTGACAAGTAGACCAGATAGATCTAAGTGTAAAGAGCATCGGATTGAACAAGGAGACCAGATAGATCTATGGTAGAACAGCTGAATTGACAAGTAGACCAGATAGATCTATGTATAATACTGGTTGACAAGTGTAGACCAGATAGATCGATGTAAGAAACAGCTGATTGACAAGTAGACCAGATAGATCGTATGTAGAATAGCTGGTTGACAGTAGACCAGAGAGATCTTATGTAGAATAGCTGATTGACAAGTCAGACCAGATAGATCGTATGTAGAAATAGCTGGTTACAAGTAGACCAGATAGATCTATGTAAGAACAGCCTGATTGACACAGTAGACCAGATAAGATCTATGTTAGAATAGCTAGGTTGACAGTAGACCAGATAGATCTATGTAGAATAGCTGGATTGACAAGTCAACCATATAGATCTAATAGTAGAATCAGCTGGTTGACAAGTAGACCAGATGAATCTATGTAGAACAGCTGGTTGACAATTAGACCATATTAGAAAATCTATAGTAGAACATCTGGTTGACAAGTAGACCAGATAGAATCTAAGGTAGAACAGCTGGTTGACAATTAGACCAGATAGATCTATGTAGAATAGCTGGTTGACAGTAGAACCAGATAGATCTATGTAGAACAGCTGGTTGACAATTAGACCAGATAGATCTATGTAGAACAGCTGGTTGACAAGTAGACCAGATAGATCTATGTAGAACAGCTGGTTGACAAGTAGACCAGATAGATCTATGTAGAACAGCTGGTTGACAAGTAGACCAGATAGATCTATGTAGAATAGCTGGTTGACAAGTAGACCAGATAGATCTATGTAGAATAGCTGGTTGACAAGTAGACCAGATAGATCTATGTAGAATAGCTGGTTGACAAGTAGACCAGATAGATCTATGTAGAATAGCTGGTTGACAATTAGACCATATAGATCTATATAGAACAGCTGGTTGACAAGTAGACCAGATAGATGTATTTAGAGAACCAGGATGTTGTTAAGGAACTCTTTATGTTTATACAAGTACATTTTTGATGGTTTTATTTGTTAAATACATGTACATATTGTTTTAGGTAACATTTTATGGAGCTGACAGATGGTCTAATGGTAACAGTTACGTAAATAATAACCATTCCATATTTCACAAACAATAGCCAATCCTTAATCATACACACATCTAATAATGTCTTGTTTACTAAAGAGTAAATGAACTATCAGGAAAGGGACCATCCTATTTGATAAACAGGACTATAAGGAAGCTCCGCTGACCTGACTTATAGTTTCCTTAATTCAAATCATATGTCTCGAAATGAACCTAGCAGGTTCTTCCTTGGTAATAACTTTTAAGTCAGCAACTTACCATGGTGTGATGAGTCAGTTGTATAAACTAAGACTTTTAACAGAAGACAGAATGTTTTAACTGAGTAAATTTGCCCAACAATCAAGCCTAGCCATTCACAGAACAATAGCAAATTTTATTGTCATATAAGTAAATAACCAGTGAAAATAAGAAACAGCTAAATATTTTCAAAAGCACAATAATTAAATTACAATGTCTTTTTATTTGATGAAGATAAAAATTAAAATATTCATACTGTATTTGTTGTAACATTTAATATTTATGTGATTTCAGGAATAATGAGCAATCTTCCTAGATTGTCAGGTGCTCTCAGAGCTTTTACAAACCCCTATGCTACAGAGTCAGTCAGAAATCAAGAGGACTTGAGTATTAAACGAAAACTAGTTGCCAAGAAAACAACAGACGGATTAACATGGGAGAATTTAACATCTATATTACACAAAGAAGCTGAAGCCTCGGAAAATGAAATCAAATCCAGTCTTAAAAAACTGTGTCATTGTGCTAGAGACATAGGTATGTATTAGTACATTTATACTAAATGATATATTATAATTAATCAAAAATTCATAAAATTGAAAAGTTTGTAGTGTGCAGAGCTCTTCTGAAATGTATAGCAAATGACATTGAAATATTGTACTTACATTACCAGTATATCTGTGAACACAGGAGTTATAGACCCCAGAAGTCTTATTTACACATCAGTTAAGCAAGCTTCCTGAACATGACTGATTCATTAGAAATTTATATACATTGTGTTGTATAACTGCTTAAAGTTACCTTGTATAAAATTAAAATTCTCAACCAGTTTTGAAAAATAAGTTTATTCAGTATATCAGTATGGATAAGTTGATATACCACATTCATTTTTATACATGTATGTTTAATTATTTATTTTTACAGTGGGCCAAGATGCCAGTTTGGAAATGGTGGAAAGTGCTGCAGCATTCATGTTTGATGTGTTCAAATGTGTGTCTGTTGTTGGTAATAATGAAACCACTAAATTAAGGAATATATTTGGACCATTTCCTGCTTCAGCTGCCACAAAGGCATGTCATATAGTTGGTAAGATATTGTCTTGGTTACCAGAGGAAAGCATTTCCTTGTTAGGGAGCCAGGACAGAGGAAGTGGTGATGGTGAAGCAGCGGTTCCAGAATTTGGTAAAGGAATAAAGTTTGTTGATCCTCTGGTAGATGAAGAAGCGTTTTTGTCAAGCAGTGATTCTGAACCTGAAGAATTTGAGAGAAGAGAAGTAGATTTAAAATATTCAGAAACAAAATCATCACAAAAAGGAAAAGGAAAGTCTAGCGCAGGCGAAAGGTAAATATATGCTGCAAATTGTGTTAAGTCATAAAAAGGAACATCAAGTGCTGTTCAAAGGTTAATACAAACAGTAAATTATCTAATATTTATTCAATATTCAGAAGTTCATAAGAAGTCATAATTTTATTTGGTGTTAGACCTTGTCATTATAAACTTTTGAATTTTTATTAAATACAGTTTTATGATAAACAAAATGGCAGATTTCTGTGTAAGAAAAATTAAAGTTCAAGTTTACTTGAGGCTATGTACTCTTGAAATCTTTCCACGTGGTAGATATGTTATACAGACTTTATAAAAATTTATTGTTCATTTCAGTTAGTTAATGTTATTTACTTGTTGTTATCACAAAACTTGCCCATATAACGGAAAGGGGTATAATCTTACTTGTACATATTTTAAGATATACAGACTATTGTAACAGGAGGGAATAAACACCTGAAAAACACATCCTCACTGAGTGTCCTGGCTGAGGATCGAACCTGGCCCTTCCAGGTGATAAGCGAGTACTCTACCACAAGGCTGAAAGACCTGGACCAGATAGTCTGACAGTAAATCACTCTGTTATACCTACTTTAAACAACACCAAAACCACAACTAGATCACCCCTGCTACACTATTATTTTTTGTTTTCTATAGTAGTTCGAGGTTTGACACAAATTGGTTGAAGCAGGAAGTTTCTAAATACTTTGAAGCTATAGATTCAGGACTTGGTATGACTGTAGAAGACATATGTTCTACAGTATTTGATTTTCTGACCTCACCTAAAACTGATGAAGAACTTCAGAATGATGTAAGTACCTACAGTTGTTTGATGTTGTCTAAGTTTTTGATGGCTTCCATTTGACCCTTGATACCCAGGGTTACAATGACTTCTAAAACTCAGAGGAATGCAGTGGAGTGGAGTAATGTTGTTTTACATTCTCATCTAGATTCTTCCTCTCTAGAGAATTTCTTTGCACTGTTAATAAAACATTTAGTGTATTAGTATTCAGATTTATACATCAAATTTTTATTTCAATACATGTGGTACTGATCTTGAGCCTCCCCCCCAACACAAAAAATTAAAAATTTTAATAACCTGTTGACCTAAAGATTAAATTTGAGTCATCATTATTAGTTTAAATGACACACCCGTATATAATTTATAATGTAAGGTAAGTGATGATATGAAATCACAAATATTACATTGTATCCTCTGTCATTAGTTAAGGGACTTTTTTATTATTTATTACATAGTTTGGCTTTTTGTAAAGCATGAAAACAATTAAGAATATACTTCATACTTTGTACAATGATTTATCGAGATTTTACATACATGTATATATATGTATATTATAAATCTATAAAGTTTGTTCTCAATTGCGCTATCTGCATAGTCAAAGTATGTAAACAAAATATCTGAAAATGGAATAAAATATGAAAATCACTAAAATAATCATCTGTATTGCACATTAACACAATAAGAGAAATACCATCCCACAAATCTGTAACACCATAACATTTAAAGATAGAAACAGGTGTACATTTCTACATTTCTGTCCTATGACAGTATCCTTCCTGTAAAAATTTCTTTCACGTTTATTGACTTTGAGGTCAAATATGATATACACTCCTTTCACTAGTGTTAATATGATATACACTCCTTTCACTAGTGTTAATATGATATATACTCCTTTCACTAGTGTTAATATGATATACACTCCTTTCACTAGTGTTAATATGATATACACTCCTTTCACTAGTGTTAATATGATATATACTCCTTTCACTAGTGTTAATATGATATATACTCCTTTCACTAGTGTTAATATGATATATACTCCTTTCACTAGTGTTAATATGATATATACTTCTTTCACTAGTGTTAATCATTTTATTTTTTACTTTTAGTTATTTGAGTTATTGGGATTTGACAGATTTGAGTTGATACAGAATTTGTTACAAAACAGAGAAAATGTTGTGGAGTGTACCTTAGCTGTGGATCAAGTTCCACAACAATCAGCAAGAAGTGAAAGTAAGTGTAGTTATTGTTTATGGAAGAGTTACTTCCCTTGGTAATTTTAGTTAAAGCTGTTGAAGGCATTTATTTTCATTGACTTCTGATATCTGTCTGTATGACCACAATGTTACCTTAAATACTTATATTTTCTGCTTTTCAAATAAAATTATACCATAGTTTAATGATTTCTTGTTTTGTGATAAAGAGCTTTGAAACATTTGTCCAAAAGAAATAAAATTAAAATGACTGAAAATTTAAAAAATCTTTTCACATTGGATTAATTGGACCTCTGGTTGAGAATTATGTTAATACCAATTCAGTATGGTACTCTACCTTTGAATGTTTTTTCTATGCTAATGTTTTGTATAAGACTTTTGATTGATCTGAATTAATTACAACAACAAATTATAATTCCAGGGAAAAGAACAGAAGGAGGAAATAAGCCAGCTTACGGATGTCAGGTCACTGTACAGGTTTGTAGTAATATCTGTTTGGTGATAAGAAAATAAATATCATATACATTTAAATGTCCCTATGCACAGTAAAATACCCAGCTTAGCATTATGACAAAAGACAGCTGAAAAAACCTGCATACTAACATTTTGACACTTCTGGATGAATAGACAATTGATTTGTCTAGGCCCAGATTTCACATATTCTACTTTTTACTTGTTGCTAAATTTAATTTAATATATATATATATATATATATATATATATATATATATATATATATATATATATATATATATATATATATATATTTATATATATATATCAGGGGTCCAGAAACGGTCATATTTGCCGGGCATGTCCGACAAAAGTATTTTTGTCCCATGTGAAAAATCACTAATTGGACATTTTTAGTTAATAATAGAATTCATTTAATCGGACACGTAAATAAATATGTTTGTTGATCATTATTTTACTCTAGTATTGTTTGCTATCACCTGTTAACCGTTTTCAATAAATACTACAGATCTAATAATTAGGCTTTTGTTTATTAATCAGTTAGAATCCATGGTCTCAATCTGTTCCTTTTGTTTCATCGTCCGAACCCTCATTATTTTTGTTGTTAAGTTGTTTATTAAGTAATACATCGCTTGACAGACGGAAGCCATAAACAGCTGATAACCAGGGTTGATCCTTGAAGGTTATGGTCGTCGGACTGTATCAAAGAGGTTCCACAGGGGATGTCAAATAAGACTACAACGCGCATCGTAGGGTCTTATCAAACTGTTTAGTTATAAATAAATAACTTTAAGAAGTCTAAATACAATCAAAGAGGTCTCGAAATGAGGTTCAGTAAAGTTTGTGTAACTTCGGAAAAATGAAAATGCACAATTGTCAATAAACAAAGATGGCTATCAAACCTTGTGTACTCAATGCTGACAGTACAAAAATTGACGCTATGGGGACACATGAGCCTGACCACATGTACCTAAATAACCTCTATGCAGTATTTAAATCCTTTTTAAAATCTATTTGATATTAAAAATTAAAATCTTTCTAAAATGCATCGTCAATAACAAACTATTTTTTTTTTAGTTTAGGTAGACTTTTTGTTTATTTCTTATTGCTTTACACAGCATCGGTGGTACGGTTGCATTGACTAGGCGACATATAGGTATTACTCTCGTCGGCGACGTCGGCGTGGTCGTCGGCGTCTGCATCTGCGGTGTCCGGATTTCCTTGTCCGAATCATAACATTGGTGTTGTTCATTCAAATGACTCCAAACTTGGTGTGCATGTTTCTGGCAATGACTCGAAGTGCAGTGCACAAGAACCGAAACTCTATCTTTTTCCGTTTTTGAATTATCTCCCTTTGATTGATTTTTATAGAGCATTTCTTGTTCGGAGCATAACTTTAATGAAGTATGTTCAAATGACTCCAAACTTGGTGTACATGTTTCTGGCAATGATTCAAATTGCATTGCACAAGAACCACAACTCTATCTTGTTCCGTTTTTGAATTATTTCCCTTTGATTGATTTTTATAGAGTATTTCTTGTCCGAGCATAACTTTGGTGTAGTATGTTCAAATGACTCCAAACTTGGTGTACATGTTTCTGGCATGACTCAAAGTGCAGTGCACAAGAACCACAACTCTATCTTGTTCCGTTTTAGTGAATTATTTCCCTTTGATTGATTTTTATGCAGTGTCAGGCGACACATCTGTTTCAAAGAAACATATCTAGTTTTATTAATTTAATCATTTATTACTGTATTATATTGGACTTTAGACAGAACATGAGAAACAGATGATGAAGTTAATGAGAAAGGAAGAAAAGAGGTTTGATAAGAAAACAGGTGCTACATCATCTGATAATGATGAAGGATTAGGATTCTTTAATCCTGTTCAGATGAGAAATCAGAGGTAAGTAAAGTGATAAACTGATGGAGGATTAGTGATTCATTAATCCAATGAAGATAAGAAATCTGTGGAAAAGAGTGAGTGTATTAATTGAGTTTGATACTCCAGTCAGAATTAATGCTCTGAAAATTAAGGTGGTCATCTCATGGATGATAGAGAAAACCAGAGTGCCTGGAGTAAACCACCAGTCTCTGGCAAGGTTGCTGGGAGTGCCTGGAGTAAACCACCATTCTCTGGCAAGGTTGCTGGGAGTGCCTGGAGTAAACCACCATTCTCTGGCAAGGTTGCTGGGAGTGCCTGGAGTAAACCACCATTCTCTGGCAAGGTTGCTGGGAGTGCCTGGAGTAAACCACCATTCTCTGGCAAGGTTGCTGAGAGTGCCTGGAGTAAACCACCATTCTCTGGCAAGGTTTCTGGGAGTGCCTGGAGTAAACCACCATTCTCTGGCAAGGTTGCTGGGAGTGCCTGGAGTAAACCACCATTCTCTGGCAAGGTTGCTGAGAGTGCCTGGAGTAAACCACCATTCTCTGGCAAGGTTGCTGGGAGTGCCTGGAGTAAACCACCATTTCTGGCAAGGTTGCTGGGAGTGCCTGGAGTAAACCACCATTCTCTGGCAAGGTTGCTGGGAGTGCCTGGAGTAAACCACCATTCTCTGGCAAGGTTGCTGGGAGTGCCTGGAGTAAACCACCATTTTCTGGCAAGGTTGCTGGGAGTGCCTGGAGTAAACCACCATTCTCTGGCAAGGTTGCTGGGAGTGCCTGGAGTAAACCACCATTCTCTGGCAAGGTTGCTGGGAGTGCCTGGAGTAAACCACCATTCTCTGGCAAGGTTGCTGGGAAACTTTCACAATGAGATTTATACCAAGTGGGAGTCACACCTAGGCAGTTAAAAGTCACTGTGATATGATACAATACTTTATCATCTTCTGTTTTAAAGCGTTAAGGCCGTTTAAGAATAAGTATGTCATTGTTATTTTTATCATAATGCATATACCTGTTTGTAAAAACTTTACTTCACAAGTAAATCATTATACTGTAGTCCTGGAGTCTTTAAGAAATTGCTATTTAAGTGCTACTTTGTATTGTATGAAAAAGTACCGGTAATGACCTGAGGTGTATGAACCATGATATGTAAATTTAGGTTGGCATATCTTTTAAACCATTTTATTTTTCTAAGACAAAAAAGTTTATTTCATGGATTAAGTTTAAATAAAACAGAGTATCATTTTCTGGCGCTAAAATTGTTGGCGCTAAAGTAAAATAAATTGATCACATGACAACCATATTCTCTGTGATGATAGGGTTATTACTATCTTCATATAGTCAATGTGTAATTACAATTCACGGGTACAAGAACTTAGGTACCTAAACTATTGATCAATGTCCGTACCTGATGGCAGTATCGGTTTTGTGACGTTTTGCAAGGAATAGATTTCTATATATGTACAATGAGACATACAGACTCTGTTACATTTATTTCTGTTATTTTATTATCTTTTATGTTTTATTTTCTAGAGAGGCTGCTTTAAAGATGGCATCCCATACTCCTCTGTTTTCTAGTACATCTAAATATCCAAATAGAGAGAAATATCCTAATGTCTACGACCAGATGGAGGAGGCCAGACAGAGCTCTGCATTTGTTGGTGGTACAAAAGTAGGTTACACTCTATTTACCTTAGCTTGTTTCATTTCATACTTTAAAATTGAAGCTAAGAATTCATATAAAGTTTTAATAGTGGATTTGCATCATTCTAATTCTCTCTCTCTCTCTCTCTCTCTCTCTCTCTCTCTGTAACACCATAAGTGTGAATTATTATAAAGCAGATGAGAACCGTATAAATACTCATGTACCATATGAACTTGTATATAGAATAATAATTGAGAGATTGGTGCCATGACAATCTATCCATATGTTCATTAGGTTAACTCTCTAATGTCAACATTGTGAATCCATATCTAATGGAAATGATAGTTAAGCGCATATGTTATTGGGTAACATGTTGTCTCCTGAAGAACCCTGTTTTGCCAGTATTTATTTATTCAGCATCTGGGTGATCTTAGAAAGATAAAGTAGAACATTCTATTTTTGGCAGTCAGAAATACCTGTAGTATTGTAATTATTTTGTAATTACAAATTTAAAGTGGAATGAAGTGGTGTTATGGTGTTTAATGCCCACTCAAGATTCTTTTACTTCTATCAAGGTGGCCATGCAGTTGTTGATTGGTGGAAGAAACGGAAGTAATTGTAGAAAACTACCAACCTTCTGTTTGTGAACTGACAAATTTTCTCACACTAGGATCTGCCCGAGTGGGATTTGAACCTGGAATTACGAGGAACTGTCATCCGTAAACGTGCACAAATTTGCAGTGGATTTAAGTTTGAGAGTGATCACTGTGATGCGACCACATGGAGGATCATCTGTAAATCAACTGTAAAATCAAATTCTGGTCTTGTAAAATGTTTTAAAATATTATTTTTTATTTATCATATGATATATTGTTTTTTTTTCTTTCAGTTACTGCTTCCCGATGACTTCCAAAGAAATAATAACAAAGTTTATGAAGAAGTCAATATTCCTCATACAGAGGCTGTAGCACCTGGTGTGGGGGAACACAGAGTTCCAATATCTCATTTAGATGAGGTAGGCATTCAGCAAGATTTGTATGTTGTTTGAGATTCCAGTAAGATGATGTTAGTTTACAGTAATATAAAACTGTGGTTTACTTGGAAATTTCAGAATAGAAAAAAATTCTACATGCTCAGATAGAAAGAAATATTTTGAGTTACTGTAAATTAGAAAGAGTTTTGGCATGAGTTAATTTTCTTAAGAAGCCTGATTTCAAGATATTCTTGTACTTTTATTTTTGTGTTGTCAGAAAACTGTCAGCGTGAAAGCAAGTCAATCATATAAAAATAAACTATTTATGAAAAGTTTTATATTGACATCTAATTTATGTGAAAATAAAATAATCGTAAATATTCCCTGATTTACAAACAGTAGTAAAGAAAAATGAAGTATTTTAAAAAAAAATTTGTTGCATAATTAATTAGTTAATTAGAATGGTTTATTATGCTACAATCAAACTTTGTAAAATACTGCTTCAAAATTTTTGTCTTTTAAACCCTTTTTAAAAATGTCTGCCAATTAAGACATGATTTAGCTAGACCAATTTTCTTAAAATTTGCACAAAAGTAAAGGTTATTAAATTATTTTTAGCTCACCTGAGCTGAAAGCTCAGATGAGCTATTGCTATCCATCTTCGTCCGTCGTGCGTCGTGCGTCGTGCGTAAACTTTTTACATTTTAATCTTCTCCTCCAAAACCACTGGGCCAAATTTAATGAAACTTGGTAACCATCATGCCTAGATGAAGCTCTTTCAGATTTGCACAAATGAAGGAGTTATGTCCCCTTGGGGCCCCATAAGGGGGGAAATAGTGAAAAACTTTAAAAATCTTCTCCTCTGAATCTACAAGAGATATACCTTAGTTATTTCATTTATAACATCCTTAGGTCATCTTTTTTCAGATTTGCACAAATGGTAGCCATGGGACTCAAAATGGGGAAATTATGAGGCACTGAGTGGGGAATTTGATAAAAATTATATATTTGTCACTATATCTTGAAAACTATTAACTTTTTGTATAGGCATGTATATTAGAATATTGTAGGTATTGACATGACGATCATTTTGATATATAGTTCAAGGTCATATGTTGAAAGGTCAAGGTCACAGCTGCAAAAGAAGACTTAATTTGCTAAATATCTTGAAAACTATTCACATTTTGTATAGGCATGTATATTAGAATATTGTAGGTATTGACATGACGATCATTTTGATATATAGTTCAAGGTCATATGTTGGAAGGTCAAGGTCACAGCTGCAAAAGAAGACTTAAATTGCTAAATATCTTGAAAACTATTCACATTTTGTATAGGCATGTATATTAGAATATTGTAGGTATTGACATGACGATCATTTTGATATATGGTTCAAGGTCATATGTTGAAAGGTCAAGGTCACAGCTGCAAAAGAATACTTAAACTGCTAATTATCTTGAAAACTATTAATGTTTTGTATAGGCATGTATATTAGAATATTGTAGGTATTGACATGACGATCATTTTGATATATGGTTCAAGGTCATATGTTGAAAGGTCAAGGTCAACGCTGCAAAAGAATACTTAAATTGCTAATTATCTTGAAAACTATTAATGTTTTGTATAGGCATGTATATTAGAATATTGTAGGTATTGACATGACGATCATTTTGATATATGGTTCAAGGTCATATGTTGAAAGGTCAAGGTCACAGCTGCAAAAGAATACTTAAACTGCTAATTATCTTGAAAACTATTAATGTTTTGTATAGGCATGTATAGTAGAATATTGTAGGTATTGACATGACGATCATTTTGATATATGGTTCAAGGTCATATGTTGAAAGGTCAAGGTCAACGCTGCAAAAGAATACTTAAATTGCTAATTATCTTGAAAACTATTAATGTTTTGTATAGGCATGTATATTAGAATATTGTAGGTATTGACATGACGGTCATTTTGATATATGGTTCAAGGTCATATATTTAAAGGTCAAGGTCACAGCTGCAAAAGAAGACTTAAATTGCTAAATATCTTGAAAACTATTAACCTTTTGTATAGGCATGTATATTAGAATATTGTAAGTTTTGACATGACGTTCATTTTGATATATGGTTCAAGGTCATATGTTGAAAGATCAAGGTCACAGCTGCAAAAAAAAACTTAAACTGCTAATTATCTTGAAAACTATTAATGTTTTGTATAGGCATGTATACTAGAATATTGTAGGTATTGACATGACGATCATTTTGATATATGGTTCAAGGTCATATGTTGAAAGGTCAAGGTCACAGCTGCAAAAGAAGACTTAAATTGCTAAATATCTTGAAAACTCTTAACCTTTTGTATAGGCATGTAGATTAGAATATTGTAAGTTTTGACATGACGATCATTTTGATATATGGTTCAAGGTCATATGTTGAAAGATCAAGGTCACAGCTGCAAAAAAAAAAACTTAAACTGCTAATTATCTTGAAAACTATCAACTTTTTGTATAGGCATGTATATTAGAATATTGTAGGTATTGACATGACAATCATTTTGATATATGGTTCAAGGTCATATGTTGAAAGGTCAAGGTCACAGCTGCAAAAGAAGGCTAAAATTGCCAATAATCTTGAAAACTATCAACTTTTTGTATAGGCATGTATATTAGAATATTGTAGTTATTGACATGACAATCATTTTGATATATGGTTCAAGGTCATATGTTGAAAGGTCAAGGTCACAGCTGCAAAAAAAGACTTAAATTGCTAAATATCTTGAAAACTATTAACTTTTTGTATAGGCATGTATTTTAGAATATTGTAGGTATTGACATGACAATCATATATATTTTGAGGTCATATATGTTCAAAGGTCAAGGACATAGCTGCACAAGTATACTGAAATTGATTTATGATTTGGAAATTATTCATTGCACTACAGTTACTTCATGCATATTATATAAGCTATTTATAAATGAAATGTGAGTGGATATATTTCTGATAAAGTTTTGTGGAAGTTCTTAACTTGAGAAAACTTTTAAAGTTTCTGTACTTAATATATTGTCTATTGCACTTTGCAAACTGCATTGGACAATATCTTCAGGTGAGCTTTAAGGCCCATGGGCCTCTTGTTGTTAGATAACATCTGCCATTTGTATAGTAATGGATTTGTTTTTTTTCTTGTGTTTACAGATAGGACAGTTGGCATTTAAAGGAACTAAAGCATTAAATCGTATTCAGTCGGTCGTGTTTGATGCTGCTTATAAAACCAACGAGAATCTCTTAATCTGTGCTCCGACAGGAGCTGGTAAAACAAACATAGCCATGTTAACTATATTACATGAATTAAAACAGCATCTATCACAGGGTGTCATTAAGAAAGATGAGTTTAAGGTGTGTAATATTGTAGTAGACAAATTAAAATTGATACTGCATTGTACAGTAACGTATTGAGCTCCTCAAGGGCTGATTACAGCTCAGTTTGCTTAGTCTCAAAATAATAGAGGAAATACTGAGTGATGAATTGCCATTTCTCAGTTTTCATGTTCTTACGAGTATCATAGATTACTGATTTAAAACAGTTCCTTTTTGATCACAGTTTTGCCTGCTCTTGCTTTACAATACAGTTATAGAAAGCGAAAATAAAGTTTATAGACATAAAATTTCATTATGTAGTAGTTGTCAGATCACTGCATCAGAGTAAGTCTATATAGTTTGTTTTTGATGCAAATTTTTCTTTTACATAGCAAAAACAATTGAAGTGTTTCTTGTAAAGATTTTTAAAAAAATCTTTAGAATTGATAAGTGAAAAATGCTGCATTAACCAGCAGTGAAAATAAAAGAAGTCACATGATATGTATGAGAATTTGTACATTAAGTAGTGTTCAGTTAAAGGGAAAGCACATTAGTTTTGTTCTTGTTGTTTGTAGATAGTTTATGTGGCACCAATGAAAGCATTAGCTGCCGAGATGGTTCGTAACTTTGGTGGCAGACTTGAACCACTTGGTATTACTGTACGAGAATTAACAGGTGACATGCAGTTAACAAAGGCAGAAATAATGAAAACACAGGTAATAAAAATACCAAAAAAAAAAAAAAAACCACAGGAAATGAAAATACAAAAACACAGGTAATAAAAATACATAAAAATATACGATAAATTCAGTAAAAATCTTAGTGAAAAGGCAATAATGGTTTGGTTTAAATGTTTTGTTGTCAAATAAATTTCCCCTTTAATAATAGTATGGTTTTGGTCTAATAAGTTTTTTTTTTTTTTTAAATTTTAAATATGTAAATGTGTATTTATGGAACACTGGTTGGAAAATAAGTAAGATGTTGATGGCTCACTATTATATAAATAGTATTATTACTACTTCACTGAACATTTACTCCAACGCCCAATCATAAATAGGAAGTTTATAATCTGAAGTCCCATTATCTATTTGTTGTTTCTTTTCTTGTGTTACGCCACTTTGTTGGTTCTTGCCAAGCACATGTTTATTCAACTATAAATCTCTTTAAACTACATGTATTTGAAATTCTCATGATAAAGTTATCATTTTTTTGTGATAAAGATATCATTAATTTTAGAAAGTTTAATTTTGTTTTCTTCGGAGTTCAGACTGATATTTTTATTTTTTTATGTTTAAAGAAGAAATAAACTTTTATTTGTGTTATATCTCCAATGTGAGTTTTTTGTTAAGAGTGGGTGTTAAATTTCAAACTTTTGTTGTTAAAAGTTTTTGCTCAATCTGTAATGTTTTTCTGAGATTTTTTACCTGTAACTTCTACAGTAATATTCTGTTTACTTTGGTAGATGTTGGTTACAACACCAGAGAAATGGGATGTTGTAACAAGGAAGAGTACAGGAGACGTAGCATTGACACAGATAGTAAAACTGTTAATTATAGATGAGGTACATCTATTACATGATGATAGAGGATCTGTTATAGAAAGTCTGGTGGCAAGGACATTGAGACAGGTGAGCTAAAATGGATTTAAAAATTGGAAAAGCTACACATGATGTAGTGGTGTGGAGTTATGCCCAAGTCCAGATTCTTTCACTAATAAAAACAATCAAGAAAACTCGAGTACTGATAAAATTTCTCACTGTAGGATTTAAACCTTGGTGGTAAGAGTTGTGATCAATAAGCACATCCTTTAGACCATGGGGTCACTGAGATGCCTACACATAACAAAAGATTTTATTTTTATAACTTGCTTATAGAAACTAAAGGTCAACAAGATAGCAGAAAAAGATGTTTTAATTAAAAAAGTTTGAAAATAAATAAAAAATATTTTCTCTCAAGAGGCTGAGGCTCTTTTACACAACGAGGTTTACAGACCATATTTAAAAAAAAAACATGAGACTATAATTGGTACTTTCTCTTGTTTTCAGGTTGAAAGTTCACAGAACATGATTAGGATCATTGGTTTGTCAGCAACATTACCTAATTATCTTGATGTAGCCAGATTTCTACATGTCAATCCTTACCTTGGACTTTTCTTCTTTGATGGAAGGTTTAGACCAGTACCTCTAGGTCAAACATTTATAGGTAAGTAAACTGTGATATAGCCATATACATGTATCTCCATTCATAGCTAGGTCAAACATTTATAGATAAGTAAACTGTGATATAGCCATATACATATATATATCCATCCATTCACTTTTACTCAACTATCTTTCTCTTTACCAATCTGTAATTTGGATTTTGGATCTTTCATGAAGTTTTTGAACTTTACTCTTTTATCTTTATTGTAGTGGTTGATAGGGAGGGGAACTATGTTTGACATCACGCTGTTTTATAGTCATGTTGATGATAAGATGAACATATAATATGATTATGTTTTATTTATTATCAGGTATTAAAGCAACTAACCGAGTACAGCAGCTAAATGATATGAATACTGTCTGTTATGAGAAAGTTCTGGCTCAAGTCAAAAAAGGTTACCAGGTATTTAACATTGTTGTATAATGTATCACACTTAAGCATATTAAGCTTCAATAGCATTATCATGTTGTAGAATATACATGTACTTATTTATGACAAAACTTGTGGTAATAATGTAACCAGGTAGAAACTCTCTACAGATATGTCAGAACTTTTGATATAAATCTGATAAGAATCCTGATTTCTTTTACTACATTTCTTGAATAATAACTAACAGATTATTGGCATGTGATGGCCAACATTTCTTTTACTACATTTCTTGAATAATAACTAACAGATTGTTGGCATGTGATGGCCAACATTTCTTTTACTACATTTCTTGAATAATAACTAACAGATTGTTGGCATGTGATGGCCAACATTTCTTTTACTACATTTCCTGAATAATAACTAACAGATCGTTGGCATGTGATGGCGAACCATAAAACTTTTATTAATTAATAATTGTAAACAAATAAATAACAGAAAAAATCCATAAACTCTTATTCCAAATCTCTTTTGAATACAGTATTCACAAATCACCTAGCAAACTGTTTGTCTTTACTATAACTCTAAGTTATAGCATTTGATCCAGTGATCTGATATATATATATATATATATATATATATATATATATATATATATATATATATATATATATATATATATATATTAAATACCATAATAAAAATAAAAAATGTTCGTCGTCTCATGCTATGGAAGACCTCAGAATGAATAACACCCGTGTTACACACATTTATATAAACATTGTGATATATATAATAACCACCCTCCATTGTTCAATTCCAAACCCAAAAGAAATTAATTTGTTTCTTATTCATTTTATTCAAACGATACAAATTACATTTTTTCTTACTTTCAGCTATTTGTTCTATCTCCTACTGTACAATATAAAAAAGCTACAATGTAGATACCGTGAGAACAACTTTTTATAAAAAAAACCCCCAAATTTTATACATTTCAGAATTTAATAAAATGCAGATTAAATGAAATAAAAAAATGATTTTTAGGAAATGATTGTGCTTTCAGAGAACAGATTTTGTCATCAGATACCGTAAATGATATATTTCTTATGTTACTTGACACAGTTTCTTATTATATCTTCTATACCCAAAAAACCAAAATTCTTGCTGGTCAAATGATAATTTTTAAGAACCTATTGAGACCAGTTCCCTACAAGGTTATGAAATCAGTTACAAGGTCAAAGGTCAAACTACTGGAATGGCTGTTCCAATATTTTTTCTGAAAGTAAAAGAAATACCTATACATACTTGCATAATTTTCTTTTATATTTTAATATAACATCTATATTCAATACTGCTTTAACTTACTTGTTTTCAGACAATGGTGTTTGTTCATGCTAGAAATGACACAGTTAGAACTGCCTCAGTACTCAGAGATATGGCTAAAAATAATGGTGACAGTGGCTGGTTTTTGGCTGATCAGTCTCCACAGTATGGTGAAGCTGAGAAAAATGTAAGTAATAATAAATTACATAATTATATACTGATTATTTAAAGCTCTGGGTTCTAACTGCAGTCAGGCTGCATGGTATGTTCTTTGTCCTTGAGAAATATATATATATATATATATATATATATATATATATATATATATATATATATATATATATATATATATATATCATGAAATTAATGTGAATTGCCGATTTTGAAGTAAAATGTGTTGAAATTAATGCAATTTTTTTTAATTCCAAAATTTAATTTTTTAAAATTTTACCTATCTTCTATTTTACAATTATAAACAATAAAATTATGGACTCAGAAATTATTATCTTCTTCCTTAATTTATAAACACGTTATAAACAAATTGTCAGTAGAATTGTTAAAATAAACAGTCCGGGAAAGTTCACAAAGGGTGCCAAGGGTAGATTTTCATGTGCTGAAGACACGTTGTTTTAAATTAACCAGGGTGGTAAAGGATTGACAAAACAAAGAAACATGTGTTCTTTTTTTTTTTTTTTTAAAACAAACATACACAAATGTAATGGTTGGGGATTTTATTAAAATAATGTATTCAAAATTAGGACGTCCATGTCGGCATTTGTAGAACTGGTCATTTTTTTACATTAATTTCTTGCTCGCATTTATCTCCTGATTTACAGTATATGCCGGTATTATTATTTAAAATTTCTTCATTTCACTTAGCTGATTTAATAAGACTTTATCAAAAAAGATTTGAGTGGGTTAGAGTGTGTTTGGTAAATCTTGCAAGTTGGCTGACATCCGATCATATCCTAGGGAAATGTTGTAAGTTATTCAAGTCATTTAAGGCCACCTTGATTTAATATATTGTTTTACAGACAAATCTTGATATATAAAACTTTACATTTACTTTCTTTTTAGATTGGTAAATCTAGGAATAAACAGTTAAGAGAATTATTTCTGGATGGATTTGGCATCCATCATGCAGGAATGTTGAGACAGGATAGGAATCTGGTGGAGAAATATTTTGCCCAAGGTTTGATGAAGTGTCTTGTATGTACAGCTACTTTGGCATGGGGTGTCAACTTACCTGCTCATGCAGTTATAATAAAGGTATGTTATTGTTTTTTACAAAAGCTATATAAATATCATTGAACGAGATACTTACAAACATAAATGTCCTAGACGTTGGATTGGTGGGTTTTGGGTGAAAGGATGGGGGAAGGTTGGTGGATTTTAGCAAGCAGTGATACTTGATACTTGAAAATTTATTGATATTGTTTTTGTCTTGTTTGTAAAGTTTTCAACCAAGAGATTAAGAATTAAGAATTTTTAACCCTTTGATTCATATCATTTTGTAAAGCAAAAATGTTTTAAAAACTGCTTTTTGAACTGCTTCTACTGAATTGACAATTTTATCTATGGCTAAAAACTAAATCTTCTTTTATTGATTTATTCTAGATTTATTTGTTTCGTTTCTTGAATTATGTTTATTTTATCTATTCCTGAATCCCTGAAGTTATTACTTTTTTGTCTTTTGACTATATTAAAAATAAAATCATAAATGTAGAAAAATGATAAAAATATTTCCGAAGTGCAGGTACCAATCTTTATTTTCTATGATTTTACAGGGAACCCAGATTTATGATGCTAAGAAGGGATCATTTGTGGATTTGGGAATCCTAGATGTAATGCAGATATTTGGACGTGCAGGTCGTCCCCAGTATGATAAGTTTGGACATGGAACAATAATCACAGCTCATGATAAATTGTCTCACTACTTGTCCCTTATGACAAGACAAAATCCAATAGAAAGTCAGTTTATCAACAGTTTAGTGGATAATCTTAATGCTGAGGTATAGTTTAATCTAACATTGCCTTTACTTAGAAACTGATTTGAACCACGACCAGAACAAACAAAAGACTTTCAAGTTTGAGATACCTCTTTCTTGCCTGGGGCTCAGCATTGAGGGGACAGAGTATTGACTGGTTTACCCGGTGCCAAGATGCTTTGATGGGGGAATGGTATGTCTGTCTGTAGCATACTGACTCAGTGAGCTAGCATCTTAACATAATGTCACCCTGAGTGCGCTAGTACTAGGCAGTCCATTATACACACTTACACTTTTGAAACACACACAAACTTGTTTTTAGATTAATCCTTAGAGATTAATAAACTTGCTCTTTTTGGGAATAACTGAAACATTGCTAACGCCAGATTCAACAACATATTAAACAAACAACAAACAACTAGAGGTAGCAGTGAAAGTAAAATCCTTAAAGTTAGCTCATTTTTAAAAATATATTTAGATTTTTTTAATATCACACATAGGGAAAATTATACTTCTTAGTTCTAAAGCTTTTTACAAATTTTTTACTGTTAATCTTTAAAATGCAGTGAGTGTATATAAATATATATATATATATATATATATCAGCCCTCAAAGTGGGTTTTAAAACTAAGTGGCCAGCTGGCCACCAATTTAAATTTTCTGGTGGCCAGTGGAAATTCCAAGTGGGCAGACAATCTTTTCTTCCAAATGATGAAAAATTAGGGCAACTTTTAGTTATGGAAAACAAAAATGCACATTTTTAAAATTGACTTACAATCACTTACATTAGTGTTATTAATAACAATAATGATGATGTAAAGTGTCCATTATATTGCCTGAACAGTATCATTATATTGCAACAGTACCATGAAAATTAAGTAACACAGAAATAATATCTGTTCTCTAGTCACAAAAGTTCAAATTTAAAGTGGACAAGCTGGCCACCATTTACAAATTTTAGGTCGCCAGACACAATTCCAGGTCGATTTGGCCACCATTTTAGTAGACAAAATTGAGGGCTGTATATATATATATATATATATATATATATATATATATATATATATATAATATATATATATATATATATATATATATATATATATATATATAGTTAACTGATGACTTTTTGAGCTATAACAAGGTAAACTTCATTCAAGGTTAATGTAAAATATCTCGGTTTCTTACTCCATTATCACAAATGATATTTCAGTAGTACAGGTTCAATATAACTCATCTTGACGGTAGTTTAGACATTTATTTAGTATTAGACTTAGTCTTACAACATTGTTCTGTTTGGAAGGTTTGTTTATTACCAGATTGTAAATTAAAATATAAATATTTTTTAGATTGCCTTGGGAACTGTTACTAATGTAGAAGAAGCAGTAAAATGGCTGAGTTATACATACTTGTATGTTAGAATGAGATGTAATCCACTGGCTTATGGTATTAATTATAAGAATGTGGAAGTAAGTATCAAAACAAAATTTTACATAGCATCAAATATAAGAAAAGCTTTACTGGATTCACTTACTATTCTGTGCATATGATTAAATTCAGACAAAATGTAATGTATATTCATAATACCCTATTAAATGTGCGTCCATTAATTCGATTTTTAGGAGTTTTATGTTTTCTTGTCATTGTTAATTTAAATTTAACTAAACTGAAAGCTCAAGTGAGCTTTTACAATGGTTCATCATTCAACTTCTGTCCTTTATCATGCCTCGTCCACCCTGTGCTAACTTTTTTACATTTTAATCATTGCTTCAGAAACTACTAGACCAAATAGAGTGAAACTGAGTGGTGTTTTCAGGTATCTATTATAACAAAGAAAATGCATGCTATGTTATGTTATTTTATTGTTTCTGAAATGTAAATTTTTAAAAAAAAAGTTCATCTAGAATTTTTTTTTTTACATTTCATTGCGAAATACAAAAATTGCATTGATCTCAAGTGAGCAGTAAGACTCAAAGACCTTTTTGGTTTGGTGTTTTAGAATGATCCAATGTTAGAAGAACACAGGAGAGAACTCATTATAGATGCTGGGAGAAAACTTGATAAAGCCAGGATGATAAGATTTGATGAGCGACCTGCGACATTCTCATCCACAGATCTAGGTCGTATTGCCAGTCATTTCTATATTAAATATGATACTGTTGAGGTTAGTAAAAACATGTGGATTTAACTCAGAATTTTTTAAAATTTGCACTTATAAAAATAAAATGTCTGTCAGTTAAAACTATTTTTAGCTTGCAGGTGTGAAGTACAAAAAGATAATTGTCATACCTTTGGCGTGAGCCACAGAGATTAATATTGATTTTTTCATGGATCAACATAATTTTTCTTATAGACTAGATGTATATTTGAGCTAGAATAGCGGCTTCAGTATTGTTAGCCAATTCTATTTACCTCTTTTGAAGATTGTTTTGGAAACTTAAATTTTTTTGTATCCCCCAAAACATAGTAAATGAAGTTTAGTTTGTATATAGAAACATCCATGTCTGTCTGTCTGTCAGTCTGTTCCTTCAACCCATTATTGCGTTCACTTCATATATTAACATCGATCTATGGATGGTTTTGCTCAAATTTTTCACAAATGTATACAGTATTAGTTAATGTGCTGCATACATAATTAAAGTGTGAAAAGTGAAAGGTCAAGGTCACATGGCCAAAATCTAGAGTTGACTTTCATTGGCAATGTTGGGGTCGGGGGAGGGGATATATGTCTCTAAAGAGGCTGCTCTAACTCATGTAGGGAAAGGTAAACGTTTTATATACATATGAAAATCTACAGAATTTGTAATTCTAAAGTTGTGAAATGTTTAATGATCTCAGTAAAAATAACGTCTTTTGATGACCTGTTAGGCAATAGGTACAATAAGGCATTGTTTTGAAGCATCTCATTAGCTTGGTCCTCGTAAGTTGTAGCTGCAATGTGTTTAAGTCCCATTTTGTAATTATCATAACTGTATATCAGCTTACAATGTGATTGTTATCTTTTATTCATTGTTTATGTACAGGTTATAAATGAACACTTAAGACAGATAATGACGGAGGCCGATGTATTCGCCGTCATATCTAAATCACAAGAATTTGACCAAATCAAGGTAAGTAATCTAAAAAGTATTTTAACAGATATTTTTGAATTTTGATTTGTCCAAATTGAAAGTAATATCAAAGTGTAAAAAATAATAAAAAATGAAAAAACCACTAAATTATTTTCTCTAGCTTTTATATGCTTGTTCAACACAGATATATAGCTTAAAAACAAATGATAGTAATGATACTTTGTTTGAGTTCATGTGGATCAAAAAACATTAAAATAAAACAGTTTTTATTAGCTTTTCATTGAATAAATCTTTATGTTATCTTTAATTGTGGGGAAAGGTAGGTTGACCACTTACTGTGTAGGGATGCCAATTTATAAAATCAAACAAATTATAGTGGATTTGATGTATTTATTTTCTTCTTTGAATTACACTAATACTAATTTTTTTTGACAAATTTCTCAATTCATAATACAAAGGATTGTTTCTTAATGTTTTTTTTTTTCAGGTCAGAGAAGATGAAATGGAGGAATTAGAATCGTTATTACATGATACTTGTGTGATGCAGGTTCCTGGCGGTGTAGAAAACACTTACGGCAAAGTTAACATCCTGTTACAGACGTATGTGTCACGTCAGATAGTAGACAGTTTCTCTCTGGTATCCGACCAGGGCTATGTAGCTCAGGTAAGTGTTTTGTTGTCAGACCAGGGCTATGTATCTCAGGTAAGTGATTTGTCAGACCAGGGTTATGTAGCTCAGGTAAGTGTTTTGTTGTCTGACCAGGGTTATGTAGCTCAGGTAAGTATTTTGTTGTCAGACCAGGGCTATGTAGCTCAGGTAAGTGATTTGTCAGACCAGGGCTATGTAGCTCAGGTAAGTGATTTGTTGTCTGACCAGGGCTATGTAGCTCAGGTAAGTATTTTGTTGTCAGACCAGGGCAATGTAGCTCAGGTAAGTATTTTGTTGTCAGACCAGGGCTATGTAGCTCAGGTAAGCGATTTGTCAGACCAGGGCTATGTAGCTCAGGTAAGTGATTTGTCAGACCAGGGCTATGTAGCTCGGCTCAGTATTTGTTATCAGTGGTTTTGTTTGCCTAAAATTACTACCGAATAAAGGTAGTTTCCTCTTGAGAAATAAGACAAAATTTTCCCAATTTGACTACTAAAATTCCCAAAAAGGCAACAGTGACACACAATCAAATAGTTTAAGTTAAATCCAGTTGTCCAAAACTGTTCTGACAGACAAAATATGTTAGAAATTGTCAAAATTTAAAATCTTTGCAATGAATTTCAAAATTCTGAGCGTAATATGTGACATAAAAAGGTTCCAAATTTTCCCAGTCTGAAAGTTGGAAGGTAGTTTTTAAAAACCATAGCAAAATTAATGGTTTTCTTACAATGGCTAAGTGATTTGTTGTTGACAAGGGCTATGTAGCTTAGGTAAGTGATTTGTCAGACCAGGGCTATGTAGCTTAGGTAAGTGTTTTGTTGTCTGACCAGGGCTATGTAGCTTAGGTAAGTGTTTTGTTGTCTGACCAGGGCTATATAGCTCAAGTAAGTGTTTTGTTGTCAGACCAGGGCTATGTAGCTCAGGTAAGTGTTGTGTTGTCTGACCTGGGATATGTAGCTCAGATAAGTGTTTTATTGTTTGAACAGGGTTATGTAGCTCAGGTAAGTATTTTGTTTTCTTACAAGGGCTATGTAGATCAGGTAAATGTTTTGTTGTTTGACCAGGGTTATGTAGCTCATATACATGTAAGTGTTTTGTTTTCTTACAAGGGCTATGTAGCTTAGGTAAGTATTTTGTTGTCTGACCAGGGCTATGTAGCTCAGGTAAGTACATGTATTTTGTTTTCTTACAAGGGCTATGTAGCTCAGGTAAGTATTTTGTTGTCTGACCAGGGCTATGTAGCTCAGGTAAGTACATGTATTTTGTTTTCTTACAAGGGCTATGTAGCTCAGGTAAGTATTTTGTTGTCTGACCAGGGCTATGTAGCTCAGGTAAGTACATGTATTTTGTTTTCTTACAAGGGCTATATAGCTCAGGTAAGTGTTGTGTTGTCTGATCAGGGCTATGTTGCTCAGGTACCTGGGTTTTTACACTATTACTTAAGTTTGCTTTGAGAGAATTTTGTCAGTTTTAATACACCAGTAAAGATTCTTGAAAAGAAGAAGCCAATTGGTATTAAAGGTCAAAGTTCAAAGGTTAAGGTCACATTTTCTTTGAATTGATTCAGAATTTTCACATAATAGTGGAAAAACAGATAATGAAGCAAAATGTCAAGGTTACTATCACTTTATCTATATTTAGTTTTTTCCAATTTATGATACATACATATATATATACATGTATATACATGTATTTGGGTTCAATGGCATTTGTTTTACAAACCGTTTCTCAATGGTCATTATCAGTTTGTGACAGAACTCTGCTAGTTATTTATCTTACTTTCAAAAACATAAAATGAATTGTATTCTATTTGACTTTTATCATGAATTTTGATAATTGGTTGTAATTGTAGAATGCAGGAAGAATTGTGAGGGCATTATTTGAAGTATGTTTGCGTAAAGGATGGCCTGTGATGGCAAGTCGGCTTCTAGCCCTGTGTAAAACAATAGACAAAAGACTTTGGGGGTTTGAGAACCCATTACGACAGTTTACAATATTACCACAGGAAATACTACACAAACTAGAGGCTCGGAAAATGACAATAGATAAACTCAAAGAAATGGATCCTAAAGAAATAGGTATAATTATATATTATAATCTGTTCTTTATCACATTATAATCTGTTCTTAATCACATTATAATCTGTTCTAAATCACATTATAATCTGTTCTTATATACATTTCCATATCAAGGGCACCTGTCATTAAAGTATAATAATTTTAGCCTTTATTCTCCTGATTATGAATATATTAACATCTGTCTAAAAAAGACAGAAATGGTTCATTATTCCTGATGTTTTTAAAACAAACATTTACTTCACTTCATTTGTTTACCTATATGTGTTTTGTTAAATGTCCATCACTAAAAGTGACATATGCACGTATGTATTATGTTACAGTTGATATCTTTAGGTCATTTGTCCATATATTCAAATTCCTTTCCTATTGTACAAAAAAATAGATAATTATTTTAGCAAATATTACAAAACATGTGATTTGAGAATGTTCTATAGGTTATTTAAAAATGTTTACAAATCCTTCAATCTGTTCCCTAATGTCTGTCTGCTCTATTGTAAGTTCAGATTGGCATTTAATGTGCTATTTTGCTATTGGTGAAGTTTTAGATTTCATATAATTACTATTTATATTAAGGTCACATGGTACATCATGTTAAGATGGGATCTACCATTAAGAAGTGTGTTAACCAGCTTCCTTCACTAGATCTAGATGCCAGTATACAGCCTATCACTAGAACTGTCCTGAGAGTACGATTAAGTATCAGTCCTGAGTTCAGATGGGATGACAAGGTAATGACAAGGTTTAGCTCACCTGGCCCAAATGTCTGAGTTTTGAGTTCAGTCGAGCAATGACACTTTCTGTTGTAAAATGTCCCTTTCATGTTCTTTATTGTATTGAGGAGGTCAGTTCTGAGATGGTGAAGGAAATCAGAGTGCCTGAACAAAACCACAAACATTTGGCAAGAAAACAACGAATTTTTTTCCCACAAAGCCTGAATGGGATTCCAACCTAGGTGGTAAAAGGCACAGTGATGCATAAGCACACCCTTTAGACCACTCATCTATTGATGCCCCTTGTGAGTTAATGACATAGCACAGTGTGTGCATGTCAGTGCATACATCAGTGCAAAAACTGCCTGTGTCATCAACACCTGTTTTAACTTATCCAAAACTGCAGGACAAGATTTTAATGAAAGAGACTGTTTTGGTCATTGCATCATTAAAAGTCCTAAAAGTAGATCATTTGATCACACTTGCTCTGGAATCTTTAAAACATTTTCCTTGAAAACAAGTTATTGGAGACAAATTCTTATATGATATTGGACTTTTTAGAATGTTAAGACTGTTGTTCATTTCATGGCATTTGTTCAAACAGTAAAATAAAAGTTTTTTTGCACAAGTTTTGAAAATTTCCCTAAAATAGCTTGAAAATCTAGTAACCTAGAATAAATAAAGAGATAACTCATTACGTGGTGTATTCAGTCTGGACATTTTCTTGAATTGACCTCCAAAATGTTATTGTATTACTACTGTGTTAAACGTTCTATTTCTAGTATGGGTCTAGAAAGTGTTGAGAGTAAAAGTGCATTTTAGACAATTTTAAAAGTTATGAAAGGGTTTTGAACCCACAACCAGAGTAGTGATCAATCTGTTAAAATGACATAGTTGTTCATCATTTTGTTTAAAATGACATAGTTGTTTATTATTTTTTATGAGTTGTTTATTATGTAGGTTCATGGTACTGCATCAGAACCATTTTGGATTTGGGTAGAAGATCCAGACAACAACCACATCTATCACTCGGAGTACTTCCTGTTACACAAGAAACAGGTCTGTAATCACGGATATACTAGATTTCTATTTATTTTATATTTTTAAACTGATTGTTACATAAATTAACAGAGATCAATTACTACTTAATGTGAAATATTTTTGTGAGGTTACTATTTGAAAAAAAAGTTGAAAAAAATATATTAATAAAAAAAGATTAGAAAATTGTAAATTCTAACATGATTATTTATGTCATATCTATATCTAAGTGTAAAATGATCTAATACCTGTATGTAAAATATCATCATTATAACAAGTGATCAAAACTCATAATGTTTTGCTATCTTGTTTTAGAAATCCCCAGAATAATGATGTTTTTATGGGAAATACCAACTTATAGGATCTGTTATACGTGTATTCCTTTTAACAGTTTCACTTAAATGTTATAGTTTCAAATTGGTACTTGTAGTACATGCCAGTCAAGTCATCTGATTTCTGGGGATCACACCTGGGAATTTTAACAATACTGACAAAAAATATGCACCTGTGTGACCCAAGAAATGGCTGTCTGAACTGTTATGACCCGTGAATTCCTAATTCCGAATTTTGTTAGGGTTTTGGATGTTATAGACTGGTACTGGCAATATAGAAATCCATTGAAGTACAATATATCTTGATTTTCTGAATGTTTAAGATATTGTATTGGTAAAGGATAATAACGTTTTAGATGGGGTAATGACTTTATGGTAGTCAGAAAAATGATTTTAACATTATAAAGTACTATAGTCTGACTAATTAGACAGTCTGTAATTTGATGAGTATGTATGTGTATTACAGGTACAGAGTAGAGAACCACAGATACTTGTGTTTACAATTCCTATATTTGAACCGTTACCCTCACAGTACTATGTAAAAGCCGTGTCTGACAGGTGGATAGGATCTGAAGCTATGTGTGCAATATCATTCCAACATCTGATACTACCAGAACGACATCCCCCTCATACAGGTAAAATCAGAACCACATCCCCCTCATACAGGTAAAATCAGAACGACATACCCCTCATACAGGTAAAATCAGAACGACATACCCCTCATACAGGTAAAATCAGAACGACATCCCCTCATACTGGTAAAATCATAACGACATCCCCCTCATAAATCATAACGACATCCTCCTCATACAGGTAAAATCATCCCCCTCATACAGGTAAAATCAGAACGACATCCCCCTCATACCGGTAAAATCAGAATGACATCCCCCTCATACCGGTAAAATCATAACGACATCCCCCTCATAAAATCATAACGACATCCCCCTCATACAGGTAAAATCAGAATGACATCCCCTTCATACAGGTAAAATCAGAACGACATCCCCCTCATACAGGTAAAATCATAATGACATCCCCCTCATACAGGTAAAATCAGAACGACACCCCCCTCATACAGGTAAAATCAGAACGACATCCCCCACATACAGGTAAAATCATCCCCCTCATACAGGTAAAATCAGAATGACATCCCCCTCATAGAGGTAAAATCAGAACAACATCCCCCTCATACTGGTAAAATCAGAACGACATCCCCCTCATACAGGTAAAATCAGAACGACATCCCCCTCATACAGGTAAAATCATCCCCCTCATACAGGTAAAATCAGAATGACATCCCCCTCATACTGGTAAAATCAGAACGACATCCACCTCATACAGGTAAAATCAATTCTGTAAATTTTAATTAATTTTTATGAAGTATAACATATAATGATGGCCAAGCTAATATATTCTGTTGGCTTTTTTGCTTGTCTTCTGACATAACTGTTTGTTTAATTACTCAAATATATGATCTTGACTATCACCAATAATTGACATTTCTAATAGTATTTTACCTCTTCTTATTATTCTTGCTTACATTATAGACATTGGCAGGCATATATTGCCCTGCTCAGCGGTGATCTTGTTTAGTATTTGCAATAACTTGTCATTTATCAGCAACAGTAACTTAAATACCATAAAAGTTGATTACGTGCTGATAAATGTCTGTACAGTATTGTTGTAATCATAAGAACAAAGGTGTTATATAATACAAAAATGGTAAATCGGTAATAGTTTGTAAATCCTAAGTAAACATTAAAAAAACAACATGAAAATCTTTGAATGACCCCACTAGAAAAACAAAGGGGCAGATAATTAATATTTCTTTCTTTTCATTCTTTTTCAGAGTTACTGGACTTGCATCCTTTACCAATTACTGCCCTTAATGATCCCAAATTGGAGACATTGTACAAATTTACACATTTTAATCCCATACAAACACAGATATTTCACTGTCTCTACCACACGGACAAAAATGTCCTACTAGGGGCTCCAACAGGATCTGGTAAAACAATCGCAGCAGAAATGGCCATATTCAGAGTTTTTAGAGAATATCCAAAAGCAAAAGTAAATATTACATAGACAGTAAAGCAAAATATACTACATGTGTACAAATAATTATGTAATTTTTAATCCTACTTTTTAGTTGTAGATAGGAATAACAGATAAAAATAATAAAGAATTACTGAAAATGTTAGAAATCAAACAGTTTTAAATAAATTTTCTCATCCTTTTTATGATTCCCCACCCAAAGGTGGGGAATCATATTGTTTTTGTTCTGTTTCTTCTTCTTCTTCTTATTATTATTATTATTTTTATAATTTTTTTTCTTCCTTAAAATTGTCCGGTGCAGAACTCGGAAACGGTATGATGGGTTTCGATGAAATTTGGTACCAACAATCTGCTATCTTGGTAGATTTGGATAAATGATCAAATTTTTTTCTATCTCGACGGCTCAGCGGTCGGTGCGTGTAAATTGCGTAATTTAATTCCAAACATCTTTCTGTCCAATATGTACAAAGAAAGATAACTCTTACAGAATCTTCTTCTTTCTTATTGTTTCTCAGATATATGAGCGCCCGAAAAAAAATGGGTAATCTGAATTAATGTATAAAATTAAGCACTAAACAAAAATGATTGAATGTTAATGAACTACATATTAATAAAGTGACTAACCTCTTTCTCACATACATAATTTGTTCTTAAAAAATTCTCAGTTACTATGTATTAAATTGTTAAAAATATATCAAATTTTTATCGGCACTGCCAAACAAGTTAAATGCATCATTCAATCTCGTTCTAAATTTAAGGATAGGTTCCTGCACCATTAAAGTTTTACATCCATGGATATTTATTTGGTGAGGGACAGGAAGATGGGGTCTTAAAAACAAAAATCACCAATTTTTCCTTAAACACTTTGCGGTGTGCTATAAAACCATATATAGGGCTTTGTCATAACTCATAAACTAATGAGATCCCGATCCCTATAGTATATATTTTCTGGTTCCTAATAATAAAATGAAGAGAATGACACTAATCAAAAACACCTAAGGTCCTTTCCCACTGAAGGGTAGGGCTGGGTGGTGCTAAGTTAATTTTAAACTATTGAAATCCCCACCCCTAATTTATGTATTTTCTGGTTCCTTATGAAAAGTTGAATAGACTGATATTAATAAAGGGCACCTAAGGTCATTTCCCACTGTGGGTGGTGCTATGTACATGTATAGCTTTTAAATAGTTAAAATCCTTTCCACTCATCTGTATATTTTCTTGTTCATTATGGACTTTTGAAAAGAGTGATAAAAACCTCCAGGAAATCATTTTCAAGAGAGGGTAGGGGTGGGAAGCCAGAATTCTTAACACCCACCCTCAGTCAAGAAACACTATCTTATGGCATACTTGATTTCATTTCTTAAGGCAATTTTACAGGATTAAATTCCTATTCAAAGAATTGTAAACAAATTCAATAGCATTATTACATGTTTTGATATGGATAATTGCTTTAATCTCTTTGTCAATTATCCATTAATATGTAGGTTATGGCTACTTCACAGTCATGACACATGTCAATCAAATTTGTTGGTTAAACACCTCACAGCTCGTGAAATAGATTTGCTATCAATCAAAGTTGAATACCTGTCCAATCAAAATACACCAGCTAATAGAATTGCCAATTTAATGGATAGGACCATGTCAGAAGACAGAACGCATGATTCTGATCTATTAAACTTGTATAATTTACATACATTTCGAATTATAAATTTATACATGCAGATTCGGACTCCCGTGATCAATTGGTTTCTTTTAACAAAAAACATTGTTGCAACAATGGGGTATGAGGGAATGAAAATATATATTAAAATGAATACTACTCGAATTATAATTGTACAATTCGATGTTAACTTTAAATTTACTTGTCTTCCGCCCTTTCTCTTAGTCAGCTTTCGATTACTAGTAATGGATACTATCAATCCGTCTCGAGATCAGTCCATCAGCAGGTGTATATTTTAGACAATATATAGATTATGGATGGTGGGGAATCATACGTAACTGGTATCCAAGTTACAATCTCTAGTTCTAAAATTATTATCATATGGGAGGTTTTGGATAATTAATGAATTATTATATCTGGCTTTTTTTATCGGACATATATGTAGCAAACTGTTGTTTCTCTGGTTTATAAACACATTCATCAATTGAATATTGTGTTGTTAATATTAATTTTATAAAAAATAAATTTTCAATTATTATACGCCGGTCAAAGACGGGGCGTATTATGGGATCACCCTTGGCAGGCGGGCAGGCGGGCGGATGGGCGGGCGGGCGTACTGGCGGCGGGTTTGTCCGGCCCATAACTCTGACATCTATGGTCAGAATGACTTGAAACTTGGTATGCTTACTTACCACGATGATGGGAAGTGCAGTGCTCAGGAACCGTAACTCTAGCTTCCTTAATTTTTGAGTTATTCCCCTTTGAATGCTGTTAGCATGTTTGTCCGGATCATAACTTTGACATCTATGGTCAGAATGACTTGAAACTTGGTATGCTTACTTACCACGATGATGCCAAGTGCAGTGCACAGGAACCGTAACTCTAGCTTCCTTAATTTTTGAGTTATTCCCCTTTGTGTGCTGCCAGTGTACGCGGCGGGTTTGTCTGGCCCATAACTCTGACATCTATGGTCAGAATGACTTGAAACTTGGTATGCTTACTAACCACGATGATCCGAAGTGCAGTGCTCAGGAACTGTAACTCTAGCTTCCTTAATTTATTCTACCAGGGAGCAGATACACATAGAGTTGTAGGCTGAAGAACTTGCTGTCTTTGAAACAACCCAGTATACTAGAGATTACCTCAATTTTGTGATGAAGGTTACAAGAACATGATGGTAAAATTATATAAATGGTGTGGCTGGTGGTAAGTCTATTTTGTTACTGAAAATAATACCAAAATCTCAATAATTACTATTGTTTTTTATTGTACTTGTTGACTTGTGCACTGCATTTTGTATCATTGTGATGAATAATTGAATTGACTTATTGATTATGAACAGCTCATATGAACTGTATAAGTCCCTTTACAGTTCATAATAAACAAAATATCCACATAAATGACTTGCAGATTTGTCGGGCGTATCATGCTCTACCATGCGGAACTCTTGTCATACATGCATTCCTATACACTTAATAATTTATCATTGTTTAATATCTGTAAGCTGATCTAATTCTTTATTTATTAGGCTGTGTACATAGCACCACTGAAAGCTTTAGTCAGAGAAAGAATGGAAGACTGGAAAGTTAGAATAGAACAGAAACTAGGAAAAAAGTATGTTATAAAAGGGCATTGTGTATGTATATCTTATCAGAAACTTTGATGAATTCATAGTTTTCCAGTGTCATGACATCGAACAGAGAAAATACTCTTAATATCAAATGTTATTGTCATGGTGATGTCCATGATGATGATGATGATGATGTTGATGTTGATGATAATGATGATGATGGTAATAATAATAATAATAAAAATAATGATGATGACGACGACAATAATGGTGATGGTAATACATGTTATAATAAGATTATTGATCACAGTGCATCTTATTGCCTGGTTTGAATGCCTCAGACTGATCCTAGTGTGAGGAAGTTTGTTGGTTCACTTGCTGAAGGTCAGTGGTTTTTCTTCTGAAATTAAGTTTCCATCACCATAACAAGATCTTGATATAATGAAATCATCTGAACTTGGGGTAAAAACACTTTACTCCATGACACTCATATCTGCTTTAATGTAACTTGAATTTCATTTCTTTTTCTCCTTTCCTCTTTCTTTTCCAATTTTTTTTTTCAGGATTACATTTATTATGCTTTTCTAAAACAACATTTGCACATGTTTATGTTAACAAAGATAAAGACAGCAATAATTTTTTTTTTTAATTTTATTTGACAGAGTAGTAGAACTGACTGGTGATGTAACACCTGATATGAGAGCCGTGGCTAATGCTGATCTGATAGTTAATGTAGATTTTATTTTATTTGACAGAGCTGTAGAACTGACTGGTGATGTTACACCTGATATGAGAGCCGTGGCTAATGCCGATCTGATAGTTAATGTAGATTTTATTTTATTTGACAGAGCTGTAGAACTGACTGGTGATGTTACACCTGATATGAGAGCCGTGGCTAATGCCGATCTGATAGTTAATGTAGATTTTATTTTATATGACAGAGTAGTAGAACTGACTGGTGATGTAACACCTGATATGAGAGCCATGGCTAATGCTGATCTGATAGTTAATGTAGATTTTATTTTATTTGACAGAGCTGTAGAACTGACTGGTGATGTTACACCTGATATGAGAGCCGTGGCTAATGCTGATCTGATAGTTAATGTAGATTTTATTTTATATGACAGAGTAGTAGAACTGACTGGTGATGTAACACCTGATATGAGAGCCGTGGCTAATGCTGATCTGATAGTTAATGTAGATTTTATTTTATTTGACAGAGTAGTAGAACTGACTGGTGATGTAACACCTGATATGAGAGCCATGGCTAATGCTGATCTGATAGTTAATGTAGATTGTATTTTATTTGACAGAGTAGTTGAACTGACTGGTGATGTAACACCTGATATGAGAGCCGTGGCTAATGCTGATCTGATAGTTAATGTAGATTTTATTTTATTTGACAGAGAAGTAGAACTGACTGGTGATGTAACACCTGATATGAGAGCCATGGCTAATGCTGATCTGATAGTTAATATAGATTGTATTTTATTTGACAGAGCTGTAGAACTGACTGGTGATGTAACACCTGATATGAGAGCCATTGCTAATGCTGATCTGATAGTTAATGTAGATTTTATTTTATATGACAGAGTAGTAGAACTGACTGGTGATGTAACACCTGATATGAGAGCCATGGCTAATGCTGATCTGATAGTTAATGTAGATTTTATTTTATATGACAGAGTAGTAGAACTGACTGATGATGTAACACCTGATATGAGAGCCATGGCTAATGCTGATCTGATAGATAATGTAGATTGTATTTTATTTGACAGAGAAGTAGAACTGACTGGTGATGTAACACCTGATATGAGAGCCATGGCTAATGCTGATCTTATAGTTAATGTAGATTTTATTTTAATTGACAGAGCTGTAGAACTGACTGGTGATGTAACACCTGATATGAGAGCCGTTGCTAATGCTGATCTGATAGTTAATGTAGATTTTATTTTATATGACAGAGTAGTAGAACTGACTGGTGATGTAACACCTGATATGAGAGCCATGGCTAATGCTGATCTGATAGTTAATGTAGATTTTATTTTATTTGACAGAGCTGTAGAACTGACTGGTGATGTAACACCTGATATGAGAGCCATGGCTAATGCTGATCTGATAGTTAATGTAGATTTTATTTTATTTGACAGAGCTGTAGAACTGACTGGTGATGTAACACCTGATATGAGAGCCGTGGCTAATGCTGATCTGATAGTTAATGTAGATTTTATTTTATTTGACAGAGTAGTAGAACTGACTGGTGATGTAACACCTGATATGAGAGCTGTGGCTAATGCTGATCTGATAGTTACTACACCAGAGAAATGGGATGGAGTAAGCAGAAGCTGGCAGACCAGAACTTATGTCAAATCTGTAGCTTTATTAGTTATTGATGAAATACATTTACTAGGTATGTAAGATTTATGTAGATATGAATTTCTTGAAATATTAAAAATGAGATATTCAGTGTCCCAGTCTAAAATCTAAAATTTACACTATAAGCTAATTAATATTTTGTATTTGTTTGCCCAAATTTTTTTTATATGTCCATATCTTGATCTTGATGGGAAATACTATGTAAGCAATATTGGTGGACATATGCTAGAGTGTCTGGAAAATGGTTGGTGGTTATTTGGTAGAGTGTCTAGGAAATGGTTGGTGGTCATTTTACAGTGTCTAAAAATGTTTGATGGTCATTTAAGAGATTGTCTGGATAATGGTTGTAGTCATTTGGTAGAGTCTGGAAAATGGTTGGTGGTCATTTGGTAGATTTGGTTGAGTGTCTGGAAAATTGTTGGTAGTCATTTGGTAGACTGTCGGGAAAATGGTTGGTGGTCATTTGGTAGAGTGTCTGGAAAATGGTTGGTGGTCATTTGGTAGAGTGTCTGATAAATGGTTGGTGGTCATTTGGTAGAGTGTCTGGAAAATTGTTGGTTGTCATTTGGTAGAGTCTGGAAAATGGTTGGTAGTCATTTGGTAGAGTGTCTGGAAAATGGTTGGTGGTCATTTGGTAGAGTGTCTGGAAATGGTTGGTGGTCATTTGGTAGAGTCTGGAAAATGGTTGGTAGTCATTTGGTAGAGTGTCTGGAAAATGGTTGGTGGTCATTTGGTAGAGTGTCTGGAAAATTGATGGTGGTCATTTGGTAGAGTGTCTGAAAAATGGTTGGTGGTCATTTGGTAGAGTGTCTGGAAAATTGTTGGTGGTCATTTGGTAGAGTCTGGAAAATTGTTGGTGGTCATTTGGTAGAGTGTCTGGAAAATGGTTGGTGGTCATTTGGTAGAGTGTCTGGAAAATGGTTGGTGGTCATTTGGTAGAGTCTGGAAAATGGTTGGTTGTCATTTGGTAAAGTCTAGAAAAAGGTTGGTGGTCATTTGGTAGAGTGTCTGGAAAATGGTTGGTGGCCATTTGGTAGATTTGGTAGTGTGTCTGGAAAATGGTTGGTGGTCATTTGGTAGATTTGGTTGAGTGTCTGGAAAATGGTTGGTGGCTATTTGGTAGATTTGGTAGAGTGTCTGGAAAGTTGTTGGTGGTCATTTGGTAGAGTGTCTGGAAAATGTTTGGTGGTCATTTGGTAGAGTGTCTGGAAAATGTTTGGTGGTCATTTGGTAGAGTGTCTGGAAAATGTTTGGTGGTCATTTGGTAGAATGTCTGGAAAATGGTTATTGGTCATTTGGTAGAGTGTCTGAAAAATGGTTGGTGGTCATTTGGTAGATTTGGTAGAGTGTCTGGAAAATTGTTGGTGGTCTTTTGGTAGACTGTCTGGGAATGGTTGGTGGTCATTTGGTAGAGTGTCTGGAAAATGGTTGGTGGTCATTTGGTAGAGTGTCTGGAAAATGGTTGGTGGCCATTTGGTAGATTTGGTAGAGTGTCTAGAAAATGGTTGGTTGTCATTTGGTAGAATGTCTGGAAAATGTTTGGTTGTCATTTGGTAGAGTCTTGAAAATGGTTGGTGGTCATTTGGTAGAGTGTCTGGAAAATGGTTGGTGGTCATTTGGTAGAGTCTGGAAAGTGGTTGGTGGTCATTTGGTAGAGTGTCTGGAAAATGGTTGGTGGTCATTTGGTAGAGTCTGGAAAATGGTTGGTGGTCATTTGGTAGAGTGTCTGGAAAATGGTTGGTGGTCATTTGGTAGATTTGGTAGAGTGTCTGGAAAATTGTTGGTGGTCATTTGGTAGAGTCTTGAAATTGGTTGGTTGTCATTTGGTAGAGTCTTGAAAATGGTTGGTGGTCATTTGGTAGAGTGTCTGGAAAATGGTTGGTGGTCATTTGGTAGAGTGTCTGAAAAATGGTTGGTGGTCATTTGGTAGAATGTCTGGAAAATGGTTATTGGTCATTTGGTAAAGACAGAAAAAGGTTGGTGGTCATTTGGTAGAGTGTCTGGAAAATGGTTGGTGGCCATTTGGTAGATTTGGTAGAGTGTCTGGAAAATGGTTGATGGTCATTTGGTAGAGTCTGGAAAATGGTTGGTGGCTATTTGGTAGAGTCTGGAAAATGGTTGGTGGTCATTTGGTAGATTTGGTAGAATGTCTGGAAAATTGTTGGTGGTCATTTGGTAGAGTGTCTGGAAAATGTTTGGTGGTCATTTGGTAGAGTGTCTGGAAAATGTTTGGTGGTCATTTGGTAGAGTGTCTGGAAAATGTTTGGTGGTCATTTGGTAGAATGTCTGGAAAATGGTTATTGGTCATTTGGTAGAGTGTCTAAAAAATGGTTGGTGGTCATTTGGTAGATTTGGTAGAGTGTCTGGAAAATTGTTGGTGGTCATTTGGTAGACTGTCTGGGAAATGGTTGGTGGTCATTTTGTAGAGTCTGGAAAATGGTTGGTGGTCGTTTGGTAGAGTGTCTGGAAAATGGTTGGTGGTCATTTGGTAGATTTGGTAGAGTGTCTGGAAAATTGTTGGTGGTCATTTGGTAGAATGTCTGGGAAATGGTTGGTGGTCATTTGGTAGAGTGTCTGGAAAATGGTTGTTGGTCATTTGGTAGTGTCTGGAAAATTTGGAAAAGTTAATTTTTTAGGATGAAAGCTTATACCTTTGTGCATACCACAGGTCAGTCTGTACCAATGTATTTTGATATTTTCGTCTTCACATTACCTGTTATATTATTTTGTGTGTTGTACAGGTGATGACAGAGGACCAGTATTAGAAGTTATAGTTTCCAGAACAAACTTTATATCAAGTCATACAGAGAAAACTGTCAGAGTTGTGGGATTATCTACAGCGTTAGCTAATGCTCGAGACTTAGCTGATTGGTTAGCAATAAAACAGGTAAATTAATTAAACTAGAACTAGTGTGTCTTCATGTCATAAATTAGATACCTCAGACAAGTCTTGATCATTTCTGGCCCCTGTTTCACAATCATTCCTTAACTTAAATCTGGCAGATTTGAAACCTTAATAATTTTGTTAATTGTTGAGATATTAAGAAACTAAAAGTGTCATTTTAAAGATGTCTTTAAGCTTGTAACATCTTTATTTTGTTTTATCACAAATGTTTATAACTCAGAAAGAGATTGCTAAAATTTGCTAAATTTAGATTATGGAAAATCTATTTAAGGAATGATTGTGAAACTGAGGCTAGTGACATATGTTGGTGTTTGTTAGCATTTTGTGTGGTTGATAAACCTAATATTTGTGTGAAATGGTATGAAAAATATTTACAACTACCAAGAATATTAATGTTTTTATTGAAAAATGTTATATTATTTGATTTTGTATTCATTGAAAATAATACTTTTGCACAAATGATTTGAGATACATGTATGTCTTCCTCTGGCAAAACTTACTGCAAGATTATGCACCATAAATTTTGAATTTTGAAAGAAATTATATAGCTGAACTTCAATGTTGTCTCCAACAATCAAAACATGAAACAAGAAAGCAAATAAATGATATAAAAGCATTTAACTGAAGATGTCCTCCTCTGTGCCTACAGATCACAGTGCCTCTTGCTGCTTGTGTTCAAATCTCACTTTGGGTTGGTCAGAAAGTTTGTCAGTTCTCAAAGATGGATAGTGTTCTCCAAGCACTCTGTTTTTTTCTGCACCATTCCAGAACTGTCTTGATATATGTAAAAAAAAATCTGGACTGTGGTGTAAAACCCCTTATTATTTGAAGATGTTATTTATGATGGTAATGGCAGAAATATAGAATCCCATATAAGAGTTCTGTGTGTGTACTTTCTGCCCGGCAGTATAACTACGGCTCATCAGTACACTTTGCTTACTTCTTTTGTTTTTAATACAGATGGGCCTGTATAATTTTCGCCCTTCAGTACGCCCTGTACCTCTAGAAGTACATATAAGTGGATTTCCAGGACAACATTACTGTCCGAGAATGGCAACCATGAATAAACCTACATTCCAAGGTACAGTATTATGATAATATCAGTTTAATTTATGTGAAGTGATTAAAGAGAAAAACTGTCGACACTATAACATCACTACCTGCTCTAAATCATGCTAGAATAATGAATAGCAAGGTGCTAAGATACAACATTCTAAGCAGGAAAGCAAACTAGCTCATTTACAACTTTAAATGGAATTGCTTCTAAATTCCTTCTGGTTTAATCATGATGCTGGTTTAATTGTACAGTAGTTCCCCTTTTCACTTGTGATTAAACGATTATCACCAATGATTTAAAAACAATTGTTAAAAGCAAAATTAGTGATGTTTGATGCTGATATTTAACCCCATCTTTTGCAGCTGTTAAAAGCCATTCTCCCACAAAACCAGTATTAGTGTTTGTGTCCTCTCGTCGTCAAACACGTCTTACAGCGCTGGACCTTATCGCCTTTCTGGCTGCAGAAGATAATCCTAAACAATGGTTACATATGCCAGAATTAGAGGTAAGTGGCATTTATTTTACTTTCCAAACACTTAATGCCAGAAATGTTGGTGGTTAAAAGACTATCTAATAATATTCTAAAATATGAATAAAAATGGCTTTAGATATTGTACAGTGTTTAATAAGTAAAGCTTATATTTCATTGTCTTGTGAGGATATCTCAGACATGACACATTTGTAGTTTTTGCTGTGTAAATTGCTGTTTTAATAAAGTTTCAAAGAAATATTGCTAGTGATAATGTCAAATATATACAATATTTACTGATATTCCTGGCATTACAGTGTCAATTTACACCAGTGTACAGTTCGTTCAGTACTGTACAGTACAATAGGATACAGCACTGTATAGAACAGTAGAGTTCAGAACAATAAAGTACATAAAACTGTACAGAACAAAACAGTTCAGAAAAAAAAGTACATAAAAACAGTACAATGCTATACCATACTGAACAGAACAGTACAGTGCAGAACAACAAAGTATAGAAAAACTGTACAGTACTGTACATAACAGTACACTGTAGAACAGCATAGTACAGAAAAACCTCATTATAATGTCATGCATCATTATTTCAGTCCAGGTATCTATAATAGAAGTACATGTAGATGTAGTAAGGGAGTTTTCAAAAGGAAATCCAAATGTAGATGAAATTTGAAATTTAAAACCTATGGATGGGTAGTGTGACAAATAAAATGTAGGGCTTTATAATGAGGTATTAATGTACATGTGTAAGTTATAACACACATACTTATACTTATTTTTGTACATGTGTATATAAAATATCACACTCGACAAATCTACATGAGAAATGTAGATGTACATCATGGATAAAACAATAAAGATAGAATGATAGAAATACTAATAAAGCAGTACACAGAACAGCAAGGATACAATCAACAAGAAGGAGAAGACAGCAACTGATTGTGTACCAGGAAAGGCAGAAAAGCAGGAAAATGCAAACTGAAGACTGGTCAATGATTGAAGAAAAGCATCAACATAGAACATCATCATGATAAACAGCAGTCATGTCTGGAAAAAAATTGACCATAAGTATCAGGTTGAGGGATAACAATAGGGTAAAACAACAATGTCCTGTTGCCATGGTTACATCATGCAGTAAAAATTAAATGAAGAGTTTTGGAGAGAAGATGAATAGATATTAAATAATATCTATAAAATAATATAATATACAATAAACTTAACGTGTACTTCAACATGAAATATACATTAAACTTTACATGTACTTAAACATGAAATATACATAAAACTTTACATGTACTTAAACATGAAATATACATTAAACTTTACATGTACTTAAACATGAAATATACATTAAACTTTACATGTACTTAAACATGAAATATACATTAAACTTTACATGTACCTAAACATGAAGTATACATTAAACTTTACATGTACTTAAACATGAAATATACATTAATTTTACATGTACTTCAACATGAAATAAATATTAAACTTTACATGTACTTCAACATGAAGTATACATTAAACTTTACATGTACTTAAACATGAAGTATACATTAAACTTTACATGTACTTCAACATGAAATATACATTAAACTTTACATGTACTTCAACATGAAATTAATATTAAACTTTACATGTACTTAAATATGAAGTATACATTAAACTTTACATGTACCTCAACATGAAGTATACATTAAACTTTACATGTACTTCAACATGAAATAAACATTAAACTTTACATGTACTTAAACATGAAGTATACATTAAACTTTACATGTACTTAAACATGAAATATACATTAAACTTAACGTGTACCTCAACATGAAATATACATTAAACTTTACATGTACTTAAACATGAAGAATATATCAAACTTTACATGTACTTAAACATGAAATATACATTAAACTTTACATTTACTTAAACATGAAGTATACATTAAACTTTACAAGTACTTTAACATGAAATATACATTAAACTTTACATGTACTTCAACATGAAATATACATTAAACTTTACATGTACCTCAACATGAAGTATACATTAAACTTTACATGTACTTAAACATGAAATATACATTAAACTTTACATGTACCTCAACATGAAGTATACATTAAACTGTAGATGTATTTAAACATGAAATATACATTAAAATTTACATGTACTTCAACATGAAATATATATTAAACTTTACATGTACTTAAACATGAAATATACATTAAACTTAACATGTACTTAAACATGAAATATACATTAAACTTTACATGTACTTAAACATGAAATTATCATTAAACTTTACATGAACTTCAACATGAAATATACATTTAACTTTACATGTACTTAAACATGAAATATACATTAAACTTTACATGTACCTCAACATGAAGTATACATTAAACTGTAGATGTATTTAAACATGAAATATACATTAAACTTTACATGTACTTCAACATGAAATATATATTAAACTTTACATGTACTTAAACATGAAATATACATTAAACTTAACGTGTACTTAAACATGAAATATACATTAAACTTTACATGTACTTAAACATGAAATTATCATTAAACTTTACATGAACTTCAACATGAAATATACATTTAACTTTACATGTACTTAAACATGAAATATACATTAAACTTTACATGTATTTCAACCTGAAATATACATTAAACTTTACATGTACTTAAACATGAAGTATACATTAAACTTTACATGTACTTAAACATAAAATATACATTAAAATTTACATGTACTTAAACATGAAATAAATTTTTAACTTTACATGTACTTAAACGTGAAATATACATTAAACTTTACATGTACTTTAACATGAAATAAATATTAAACTTTACATGTACTAAAACATGAAGTATACATTAAACTTTACATGTGCTTAAACATGAAATATACATTAAACTTTACATGTACTTAAACATGAAATATACATTAAACTTTACATGTACTTAAACATGAAGTATACATTAAACTTTACATGTACTTAAATATGAAATATACATTAAACTTTACATGTACTTAAACATGAAAAATACATTAAACTTCACATGTACTTAAATATGAAATATACATTAAACTTTACATGTACTTAAACATGAAATATACATTAAACTTAACGTGTACCTCAACATGAAATATACATTAAACTTTACATGTACTTAAACATGAAGAATATATCAAACTTTACATGTACTTAAACATGAAATATACATTAAACTTTACATTTACTTAAACATGAAATATACATTAAACTTTACAAGTACTTTAACATGAAATATACATTAAACTTTACATGTACTTCAACATGAAATATACATTAAACTTTACATGTACCTCAACATGAAGTATACATTAAACTTTACATGTACTTAAACATGAAATATACATTAAACTTTACATGTACCTCAACATGAAGTATACATTAAACTGTAGATGTATTTAAACATGAAATATACATTAAACTTTACATGTACTTAAACATGAAATATACATTAAACTTAACGTGTACTTAAACATGAAATATACATTAAACTTTACATGTACTTAAACATGAAATTATCATTAAACTTTACATGAACTTCAACATGAAATATACATTTAACTTTACATGTACTTAAACATGAAATATACATTAAACTTTACATGTATTTCAACCTGAAATATACATTAAACTTTACATGTACTTAAACATGAAGTATACATTAAACTTTACATGTACTTAAACATAAAATATACATTAAAATTTACATGTACTTAAACATGAAGTATACATTAAACTTTACATGTACTTAAACATGAAATATACATTAAACTTTACATGTACTTCAACATGAAATAAATTTTTAACTTTACATGTACTTAAACGTGAAATATACATTAAACTTTACATGTACTTTAACATGAAATAAATATTAAACTTTACATGTACTAAAACATGAAGTATACATTAAACTTTACATGTACTTAAACATGAATATACATTAAACTTTACATGTACTTAAACATGAAATATACATTAAACTTTACATGTACTTAAACATGAAGTATACATTAAACTTTACATGTACTTAAATATGAAATATACATTAAACTTTACATGTACTTAAACATGAAAAATACATTAAACTTCACATGTACTTAAATATGAAATATACATTAAACTTTACATTTACTTAAACATGAAGTATACATTAAACTTTACAAGTACTTTAACATGAAATATACATTAAACTTTACATGTACTTCAACATGAAATATACATTAAACTTTACATGTTCCTCAACATGAAGTATACATTAAACTTTACATGTACTTAAACATGAAATATACATTAAACTTTACATGTACCTCAACATGAAGTATACATTAAACTGTAGATGTATTTAAACATGAAATATACATTAAAATTTACATGTACTTCAACATGAAATATATATTAAACTTTACATGTACTTAAACATGAAATATACATTAAACTTAACATGTACTTAAACATGAAATATACATTAAACTTTACATGTACTTAAACATGAAATTATCATTAAACTTTACATGAACTTCAACATGAAATATACATTTAACTTTACATGTACTTAAACATGAAATATACATTAAACTTTACATGTATTTCAACCTGAAATATACATTAAACTTTACATGTACTTAAACATGAAGTATACATTAAACTTTACATGTACTTAAACATAAAATATACATTAAAATTTACATGTACTTAAACATGAAATAAATTTTTAACTTTACATGTACTTAAACGTGAAATATACATTAAACTTTACATGTACTTTCACATGAAATAAATATTAAACTTTACATGTACTAAAACATGAAGTATACATTAAACTTTACATGTGCTTAAACATGAAATATACATTAAACTTTACATGTACTTAAACATGAAATATACATTAAACTTTACATGTACTTAAACATGAAGTATACATTAAACTTTACATGTACTTAAATATGAAATATACATTAAACTTTACATGTACTTAAACATGAAAAATACATTAAACTTCACATGTACTTAAATATGAAATATACATTAAACTTTACATGTACTTAAACATGAAATATACATTAAACTTAACGTGTACCTCAACATGAAATATACATTAAACTTTACATGTACTTAAACATGAAGAATATATCAAACTTTACATGTACTTAAACATGAAAGATACATTAAACTTTACATTTACTTAAACATGAAATATACATTAAACTTTACAAGTACTTTAACATGAAATATACATTAAACTTTACATGTACTTCAACATGAAATATACATTAAACTTTACATGTACCTCAACATGAAGTATACATTAAACTTTACATGTACTTAAACATGAAATATACATTAAACTTTACATGTACCTCAACATGAAGTATACATTAAACTGTAGATGTATTTAAACATGAAATATACATTAAACTTTACATGTACTTCAACATGAAATATATATTAAACTTTACATGTACTTAAACATGAAATATACATTAAACTTAACGTGTACTTAAACATGAAATATACATTAAACTTTACATGTACTTAAACATGAAATTATCATTAAACTTTACATGAACTTCAACATGAAATATACATTTAACTTTACATGTACTTAAACATGAAATATACATTAAACTTTACATGTATTTCAACCTGAAATATACATTAAACTTTACATGTACTTAAACATGAAGTATACATTAAACTTTACATGTACTTAAACATAAAATATACATTAAAATTTACATGTACTTAAACATGAAATAAATTTTTAACTTTCTATGTACTTAAACGTGAAATATACATTAAACTTTACATGTACTTTAACATGAAATAAATATTAAACTTTACATGTACTAAAACATGAAGTATACATTAAACTTTACATGTGCTTAAACATGAAATATACATTAAACTTTACATGTACTTAAACATGAAATATACATTAAACTTTACATGTACTTAAACATGAAGTATACATTAAACTTTACATGTACTTAAATATGAAATATACATTAAACTTTACATGTACTTAAACATGAAAAATACATTAAACTTCACATGTACTTAAATATGAAATATACATTAAACTTTACATGTACTTAAACATGAAATATACATTAAACTTAACGTGTACCTCAACATGAAATATACATTAAACTTTACATGTACTTAAACATGAAGAATATATCAAACTTTACATGTACTTAAACATGAAATATACATTAAACTTTACATTTACTTAAACATGAAATATACATTAAACTTTACAAGTACTTTAACATGAAATATACATTAAACTTTACATGTACTTCAACATGAAATATACATTAAACTTTACATGTACTTCAACATGAAGTATACATTAAACTTTACATGTACTTAAACATGAAATATACATTAAACTTTACATGTACCTCAACATGAAGTATACATTAAACTGTAGATGTATTTAAACATGAAATATACATTAAACTTTACATGTACTTAAACATGAAATATACATTAAACTTAACGTGTACTTAAACATGAAATATACATTAAACTTTACATGTACTTAAACATGAAATTATCATTAAACTTTACATGAACTTCACTATGAAATATACATTTAACTTTACATGTACTTAAACATGAAATATACATTAAACTTTACATGTATTTCAACCTGAAATATACATTAAACTTTACATGAACTTCACTATGAAATATACATTTAACTTTACATGTACTTAAACATGAAATATACATTAAACTTTACATGTATTTCAACCTGAAATATACATTAAACTTTACATGTACTTAAACATGAAGTATACATTAAACTTTACATGTACTTAAACATAAAATATACATTAAAATTTACATGTACTTAAACATGAAGTATACATTAAACTTTACATGTACTTAAACATGAAATATACATTAAACTTTACATGTACTTCAACATGAAATAAATTTTTAACTTTACATGTACTTAAACGTGAAATATACATTAAACTTTACATGTACTTTAACATGAAATAAATATTAAACTTTACATGTACTAAAACATGAAGTATACATTAAACTTTACATGTACTTAAACATGAAATATACATTAAACTTTACATGTACTTAAACATGAAATATACATTAAACTTTACATGTACTTAAACATAAAATATACATTAAAATTTACATGTACTTAAACATGAAGTATACATTAAACTTTACATGTACTTAAACATGAAATATACATTAAACTTTACATGTACTTCAACATGAAATAAATTTTTAACTTTACATGTACTTAAACGTGAAATATACATTAAACTTTACATGTACTTTAACATGAAATAAATATTAAACTTTACATGTACTAAAACATGAAGTATACATTAAACTTTACATGTACTTAAACATGAAATATACATTAAACTTTACATGTACTTAAACATGAAATATACATTAAACTTTACATGTACTTAAACATGAAGTATACATTAAACTTTACATGTACTTAAATATGAAATATACATTAAACTTTACATGTACTTAAACATGAAAAATACATTAAACTTCACATGTACTTAAATATGAAATATACATTAAACTTTACATGTACTTAAACATGAAAAATACATTAAACTTTACATGTACTTAAATATGAAATATACATTAAACTTTACATGTACTTTAACATGAAATATACATTAAACTTTACATGTACTTCAACATGAAATATACATTAAACTTTACATGTTCTTAAACATGAAGTATACATTCATGTACTAATGTATTATGAGTTACACATATTTTAAATCTCTGTGTGATAATAAAAATGAGACAACACAGGTGTGACTTTCAAGTGTCTCCAGCATCATCAGTTTTGTTGATGCCTTTGTCAACATTTGTGTTACAGAGAGATATATGTGTGTCAGAGTTATGAAAAAAAAAAAAAACAATAGAAAAACTATTATAGATCAAAATGGACAAGTGAACTAATATTTTACATTGGTCCCAGTGCCTAGTGACAGAAAAACATATCACTTTGTACAAAACTTGGGTGTCAGTGTACAAGTGATTTTTCTTTGCTTGTCACTATTTAATGATTACATACAAATAGAAGTGTTTATCCTTGATGTTATTTAGTTTTTATCTTGGTCACAGTTCTTGTAACATACAAAACCATCTGTATGAAATAACAGCTAATCACCATCTTATATGTTGTTTTTTCCAGAAGGATGACTACATGCACTTCTTTATTGTTGGTACATAAAAACTTTATGAAAACTACATTTATGAAATTTAAGTGAAAATTTCAAATTATATCCCAGAAAATAAAAACTAACCAATAAATAAACTTTTAACAATAGAATAAATTAAAGTCAATTTTTGTTGAGCCTGGCATCATCATAAGGTGAGACTTAGGTGTTACTTTGTCAAGTGGCAACAGTGTGTCAGAATGTGAAAGTTTATGTTAAAGTAATGTATTTTCTACTCGATCAAAAACTAACCAGACGAGACATTTAAATTTGTGGAATTCTTGTTTCCAGTGAGCATTACTGGCTTGATTGTACATGTACACAGTTTTATGAAGAGGAAGACAACACGTACATATGTCATAGCATACTGTATGCTTTTAATACAGGCTTTAAACATATGTTTTTTTATATGGCTTTCCTGTGTTTTTGTAAGGTTTTGAAATGGTTTACATCTCTCAAGATTTCCATGTATTTTCTTTATAAAATTACTTATGTGGACCCTAAACATGCCCTTGCATATGAAATACACACAGTGAAATCTTTAATGTGTAAATGTTAATTAAGGCTTACTTCCTTTATAATTATTTTTCATTAGGGTAAATTCTATTGAACAGGGTCAAATAATGGATCTGATGATTTTGGGGTTAATTGATGTTTTCTTAAAGAAACAATTTTTTAGTTAACTGTTGTTCAATAAAAGCAAAATCTACTTATTGAAAGAATCCCAAATGGTTTTATGATAAGATGTATTGATGGCAGATTGTAAATAAGAAATAACAAGATATCAATGATTAAGTTCTACTGTGGATAAAATATCATTATCTATTACATTTAATAGAAATAGTACATTAACGGTGTACTTGTTAATGACATTGATGTTTTTGTTCTAGAACTATTCCTGGTTTTATTTAAATTGTGGCTTATAATTAGTAATATTGTTTCAGTTGACTTGAAAATTAATCCGCCTCTAAAAAGGCTGCTTCAGCTGCTAAATGTATTTTAGGATAGTCTTAATGGAATTTGAAGAATGCATTAGTATGTAGTTGCCCTAAAAAGAGACCTAAAGGTTTTATTTTCTGAATGTTGACATAAGTGATATTTCAGAATGTAAAAGCCCATACTTCTTGCATCTCTAGATGCTTGTCAAGTTCATGTGTTCATAAACTGACAAATCTTTATATACAAAAGTAAAATAGCAAATGAAAAATATCAACAATGTGAGAACTAACTTTATTATGGACTTTAGAGTTAGTCATGTATAAAATATAAACACACGTTACCAAGGTGATGATTGAGACATAAAATGTTGACCTTACTCCTACTGTTGTGTCCTTATTGTAGGTAATTAGTATAATATTTGTCCTCACATTACTATGGTAATAGGCAAGGCTTACTGACCAAGAATAAAAAATATGGCAGACTTTTTGTTTTCCAGAATATTGAATCGGCGACAGATCTTCATGATGTAGGACAATTAAAAAACCTTGTTGTTCCTCGCAGCTTAATTACATTACTTAGATAGACAGAATTCTGTAATTTTACCAAATCAATTTCACAACATCAGCTGTTTTCTTTAGGATATTTCATTTGGAAAATAAAACACCATTCTCTCATTGATCTTATCTTTAAATCAGCATCTGTATCAGGAATTCAGTTTCTGGTGACATTCAGAAAACCAATTAAGGGTGATGACATAACATATATATATATGGTTATAACTTATATGCTTATAGATTACATGAACCAGTATATATGGCTATGTATATATATACATCTTAATTAACTTACAGCAGCTAAACACATAATAAACTCTTATCTTCTTCATAAATACCATAGGTCAATGTCTTGAATAAAAGAGTATTTTTCTTCCCCTGCTTTTTTTTCAATAACAAATACGGAATTCTGAAATATGGGGGATGTGTCATAATCTGTCTGGCAATAATTGTATCCATTAAAACTTATATTATGAACTTTAAAGACAGATGGTCTTTATATAAAAAGCACCTGTTTGATAAGTTTATAAGCTGACAACAGACTTACTATTAGTATTACATCTTAGTATCACTTGCAGTGGTGGCACTTGTCACTTTATTTGAGCCATATCAAACCATTGATTGTCAAGTCATACATTTCGGTATTACTTACAGTGGTGTCACTTGTCACTTTATTTGAGCCATATCAAACCATTGATTGTTAAGTCATACATCTTGGTATAACTTACCATGGTGTCACTTGTCACTTTATTTGAGCCATATCAAACCATTGTTTGTTAAGTCATACATTTTGGTATTACTTACAGTGGTGTCACTTGTCACTTTATTTGAGCCATATCAAACCATTGATTGTTAAGTCATATATCTTGGCATCACTTACATTGGTGTCACTTGTCACTTTATTTGAGCCATATCAAACCATTGCTTGTTAAGTCATATTTCTTGGTATAACTTACCATGGTGTCACTTGTCACTTTATTTGAGCCATATCGAACCATTGATTGTTAAGTCATACATTTCGGTATTACTTACAGTGGTGTCACTTGTCACTTTATTTGAGCCATATCAAACCATTTATTGTTAAGTCATATATCTTGGTATAACTTACCATGGTGTCACTTGTCACTTTATTTGAGCCATATCAAACCATTGATTGTTAAGTCATATATCTTGGTATAACTTACCATGGTGTCACTTGTCACTTTATTTGAGCCATATCGAACCATTGATTGTTAAGTCATACATTTCGGTATTACTTACAGTGGTGGCACTTGTCACTTTATTTGTGCCATATCAAACCATTGACTGTTAAGTCATACATTTCGGTATTACTTACAGTGGTGGTACTTGTCACTTTATTTGAGCCATATCAAACCATTGACTGTTAAGTCATACATTTCGGTACTACTTACAGTGGTGGTACTTGTCACTTTATTTGAGCCATATCAAACCATTGACTGTTAAGTCATACATTTCGGTATTACTTACATTGGTGGCACTTGTCACTTTATTTGAGCCATATCAAACCATTGACTGTTAAGTCATACATTTCGGTATTACTTACAGTGGTGGCACTTGTCACTTTATTTGAGCCATATAAAACCATTGACTGTTAAGTCATACATTTCGGTATTACTTACAGTGGTGGCACTTGTCACTTTATTTGAGCCATATCAAACCATTGACTGTTAAGCCATATATCTTTGTATTACTTACAGTGGTGGCACTTGTCACTTTTTTTGAGCCATATCAAACCATTGACTGTTAAGCCATATATCTTTGTATTACTTACAGTGGTGGTACTTGTCACTTTATTTGTGCCACATCAAACCATTTAGTGTTAACTCATACATCTTGGTATCACTTACAAAGGTGGTATTTGTCACTTTATTTGAACCATATCAACCCATTGATTGGTAAGTCATACATTGTGTCATTACTTACAGTGGTAACGTAACACATGTCACTTTTTTTAGCCATATCAAACCATTGATTGTTAAGTCATACATTGTGTCATTACTTACAGTGGTGGCACTTGTCACTTTTTTTGAGCCATATCAAACCATTGATTGTTAAGTCATACATCTTGGTATCACTATATAGTTATATTTGTATTTTTGTCATCAAGGGTAAAGAATGTTACTGAAATCATAAAGAATTATTATAAACAATATCGAAGGATACTTAATCAAGTCAAATAGTTTTATGTTGGTTTTGATGCTCCATACTTAGTGATATTGGTCTAATGCTATATAATGATGCTACAGATTAAAATTTCTACTTGTAGTCATGTGTTATATTTCAAAGAACAATCCTAGACTTTATCTGAACATTTTTATATTATATATCTTATGTCTGCATTTGGAAATACCAATTAATCTGTTTTTACCAAATATAAGTCTTTGTGTCTGGACTTGATTGTATTGTCAAAAGTAAAAATGCCGAGAGCAATATTAGAACTGTTTGGTTGTGTATGTATTATCATCAATAACTGACATTCTGAACTGTATAAACTTAATGCTACAGGCTCCTTGGAGGTTTATCACCATCAGAAACACATGACTCATGTCGGACATAAATTTGTCAAATCTGTTACATCAAAATCCCTTGGTATTTATGCAAATAATCTTGAATAAAGAATTTTAGAAGAGATTTCTTTTGGAAAAATCACACAAACTTATTCTAAAATATAAAGTTTTCTCTCTCTCTCTCTCTCTCTCTCTCTCTCTCTCTCTCTCTCTCTCTCTCTCTCTCTCTTTCTTTCTCTCTATCTCAAGTGCTTTGGTTTAACAAGTTTTTATTTCACACTGAATTTGGTTTTCACAGGTTCAAATAATTACCTAGGTAAATTTAATATGTTAGCATAAGAAATCACACTGTATCTGAAATAGTCCAGTTGAAATAAAAAAAAAAAAATGAAAACACCATGCTGTAAAGAAGCTTACCACTCACTCCCCCTGGTGGTGAACCTGTTGATAATCCATTTTCCTAATGCCAATTCAAGTCATGGAATCATTATCTATAATATATATGCACTGACTGATATTGTGTAGCTCTAGCTGTGTTACCCAGTGTCCAGTGTTAACAGTTTATGGTCAGACTAACGCTGAGTTGTGGGGATAACTGTATGGGAAGTTCTAGCTGTGTTACCCAGTGTCCAGTGTTAACAGTTTATGGTCAGACTAACGCTGAGTTGTGGGGATAACTGTATGTGTAGCTCTAGCTGTGTTACCCAGTGTCCAGTGTTAACAGTTTATGGTCAGACTAACATTGAGTTGTGGGGATAACTGTATGTGTAGCTCTAGCTGTGTTACCCAGTGTCCAGTGTTAGCAGTTTATGGTCAGACTAACGCTGAGTTGTGGGGATAACTGTATGTGTAGCTCTAGCTGTGTTACCCAGTGTCCAGTGTTAACAGTTTATAGTCAGACTAACACTGAGTTGTGAAGATGACTGTATGTGAAGTTCTAGCTGTGTTACCGAGTGTCCATTGTTCACAGTTTATTGTCAGACTAACATTGAGTTGTGGAGATGACTGTATGTGTAGTTCTAGCTGTGTTACCCATTGTCCATTGTTCACAGTTTATAGTCAGACAAACACTGAGTTGTGGAGATGACTGTATGTGTAGTTCTAGCTGTGTTATCCAGTGTCCATTGTTCACAGTTTATAGTCAGACTAACATTGAGTTGTGGAGATGACTGTATGTGTAGTTCTAGCTGTGTTACCCAGTGTATATTGTTCACAGTTTATAGTCAGACAAACATTGAGTTGTGGAGATGACTGTATGTGTAGTTCTAGCTGTGTTACCCAGTGTCCATTGTTCACAGTTTATAGTCAGACTAACACTGAGTTGTGGGGATAACTGTGGGGGAAGTTCTGTCTGTGTTACCCATTGTCCATTGTTCACAGTTTATAGTCAGACAAACACTGAGTTGTGGAGATGACTGTATGTGTAGTTCTAGCTGTGTTATCCAGTGTCCATTGTTCACAGTTTATAGTCAGACTAACATTGAGTTGTGGAGATGACTGTATGTGTAGTTCTAGCTGTGTTACCCAGTTGTTGGGATGACTTTATTGACTTTATTGGAAGTTCTAGCTGTGTTACTCAGTGTCAATTGTTCACAGTTTATAGTCAGACTAACACCGAGTTGTGGGGATGACTTTATTGGAAGTTCTGTCTGTGTTACCCAGTGTCCATTGTTCACAGTTTATAGTCCGACTAAGCACTGTTTAGCAGAAATAAAGTATCAAGTTTTTGGTGGCATTGTCATTACATTATTTCTGCTTGGCATTGTACCATTTAAAATTTTTATATTCATGTTGGATTTTGTAATGAAATTTTGGATGAAGAGATGTACAATTTAGATGAACTATTTTTTGGCTAAATATAATTTTCTGTCGTTATTTTTCTGTCATATGATATTAGTTATCCTGTCTTTTATAATTGTCTGACAGCATAAAATGTCACTATTTTAGCTTGATGTATTAGATAAGGGAAAGGATTGTCATTAAATTTTGTTGTCATGACAACAGTATGAGATCGGGATATTGCAAGTGCTAAAAACAACCAATATAAAGATTAAAGCAAATTCAATTTTAACAGATTTTTATAAAAATTTTATCACATTTTTACAGAAACTTAAGATGATTTTGACAGGAAATACTAAAACCAAACTGATTTTCTAACTGACGAATCAAATTTCCAAAGAAACTTGAAGAAAGCTCTTTGATAGCCTCACGCCTTAATTATTAGATAAATAATGGCACCAACATCAATCAAGAAAACTGTGATTGGAAAAGAAAATAGATGTAAAATTTATTTCAGATTCATCATTTGTGTAAAATTGCTTTTGCCATTTTGGTGATTTTGTGTTTCTAAAATGAATAAAATCTTGGCTGTGACTAATGCTGTGTCAGATGTAAATGATGGTTCGACATCAGAGGTAAAGTCAAATCAATAGTTAAAAGATTCATGCTTTCTTATAATGAGTGCCTTTTATTTGATTAATAAATGTTCTTCTTGAAGAATGAATTCAAGTTTAAGAAATGAACATGTATGTAATTGATTGGTACGAGTACTGTATTGAAATCTCTTTTGTGCGGATTCGGAGAACAATTGATATATTATATTGACTTTGTTTGTAATGTTATATTTTGTATTTAAAACTTATACAGTCAACAAAACACAGTGTAATTTATAGTTCCAAACAATGTAAAATATCTTTATTGAGTTTAGTTTGTTTTATAACTCAGCTGGCCATGGCTTTTTGAGCTTATGGCATAGTGAAGTGTGCATCCGGATACGTATTTGCAAATGTAAAATGTGGTTGTTGTAGATTGCAAATTTTGTCACAAATGCCAAAATTGCAATCTGAAATCCAAGATGTCCACGCTTGAGTAATGAATACTTGTTACAATTCAACTTTGATTGACTTAATTGACCCATGAACATAAAATTACAAATTTTAAGTCTGTTATTATAATGTATCATTGTGAATCTTTCTATTTTCGTTTTGTTAACATGTTGTGTTAACAAATACAGGACATTGTTTTTTTTTTTTTTGTTCTTGATAGCAATTTTTCACAAAACGGTGAATATTTGTTCAAAGTAAGTTAATTTTGTCAGATATTACCAATGTTAATCCGGAATATTTCTTTGTATGTTATTAGGGCAAAAAGTTCTTTATGCCCAGCTTAAGACCAGATATGAAATTTGCATTCTTAGGAAAAGCTCTGAAAATGTATGATGCAGTTAAAATTTTATTTTTAAATTATTAAAATTTATTATTTAAAATAAATTTCTTCATTTTTTCACTTTGAATAATGTCATTTTTTTATACAACTTATTTTATTTTTTATATTAATTTCTCTCGACTATTGCAGATAATGCCCTTGCTTCTCACCTAGAATACAAGATTATTTTTTATAATGTCCCATATTTCTGTTTTTGACCAAACCCCAAAATTGGTAAGATACATGAGGTGATAAAGATTTAAAATTGTGTCATCTTGGACCATTGAAAAGTAAGATGGCTACGTTATTATAAACAGAAAACTCAGATAAATAGCCTTTACAGATTTATGGACTAATTAAAACATATATAAGAAATTGTTGACCAATTCTTTCAAAATCTTTTTTGCATTCAAATTAAATTTTTACTTAAACACAAAATTTAATACAGAATTAGAATTTTTTATCTGGAATTGGTAATCTAAGTAAATCACCAACTGATCTATTTTGTTTCTCAATATCTGAAGAAGAAAAATAAAAGACATATCTCTAATTAAATTATATCTGCAGTGATCAAAGGATAATGATCCATGCTGCAATTCGATGACTTTTATTACTATTCATGAGGTAATTCAGTAGGAAACAATTTCATTGGTAAAGCAGAAAATTGTTGTTGGATTTTGTATTCTAGATGTGTCTTACAAGGATATATATATATATATATAGTATTTATTTTAAGCATTGTGCCACCACACTTATTGCGGAATGCAATAAAATCTTTGATGGCTGGCAGTATGTTTTTGCCACTGCACTTATTGCCAAATGCAATAAAATCTTATGATAGTGGCTCACAGTATGTTTTTGCCACCTCACTTATTACCAAGTGCAGTGAAATCTTTTTATGAAGCCTCTAAGTATCAATTTGCCACATCACTTATTACCAAGTGCAGTGAAATCTTATTATGAAGCCTCTCAGTATCACTTTGCCACCTCACTTATTGCCAAGTGCAGTGAAATCTTATTATGCAGCCTCAGTATCACTTTGCCACATCACTTATTGCCAAATGCAATAAAATCTTGTTATGAAGCCTCTTAGTATCACTTTGCCTCCTCACTTATTGCCAAATGCAATAAAATCTTATTATGAAGCCTCTCAGTATCACTTTGCCACCTCACTTATTGTCAAGTGCAGTAAAATCTTATTATGAAGCCTCTCAGTATCACTTTGCCACCTCACTTATTGTCAAGTGCAGTAAAATCTTATTATGAAGCCTCTCAGTATCACTTTGCCATAACACTTATTGCCAAGTGCAGTGAAATCTTATTATCAAGCCTCAGTATCACTTTGCCACATCACTTATTGCCAAGTGCAGTAAAATCTTATTATGCAGCCTCAGTATCACTTTGCCACCTCACTTATTGCCAAATGCAATAAAATCTTATTATGAAGCCTCTCAGTATCACTTTGCCTCCTCACTTATTGTCAAGTGCAGTAAAATCTTATTATGAAGCCTCTCAGTATCACTTTGCCACATCACTTATTGCCAAGTGCAGTGAAATCTTATTATGAAGCCTCAGTATCACTTTGCCACAACACTTATTGCCAAGTGCAGTGAAATCTTATTATGAAGCCTCAGTATCACTTTGCCACATCACTTATTGCCAAGTGCAGTAAAATCTTATTATGAAGCCTCTCAGTATCTTTTTGCCACCTCACTTATTGCCAAGTGCAGTGAAATCTTATTATGAAGCCTCTCAGTATCACTTTGCCTCCTCACTTATTGTCAAGTGCAGTGAAATCTTATTATGAAGCCTCTCAGTATCTTTTTGCCACCTCACTTATTGCCAAGTGCAGTGAAATCTTATTATGAAGCCTCTCAGTATAACTTTGCCACCTCACTTATTGCCAAGTGCAGTGAAATCTTATTATGAAGCCTCTCAGTATCACTTTGCCTCCTCACTTATTGTCAAGTGCAGTAAAATCTTATTTTGAAGCCTCTCAGTATCACTTTGCCACTTCACTTATTGCTAAGTGCAGTAAAATCTTATTATGAAGCCTCTCAGTATCACTTTGCCACCTCACTTATTGCCAAGTGCAGTTAAATCTTATTATGAAGCCTCTCAGTATCACTTTGCCACATCACTTATTACCAAGTGAAGTGAAATCTTATTTTGAAGCCTCAGTATCACTTTGCCACATCACTTATTGCCAAATGCAATAAAATCTTATAATGAAGTCTCTCAGTATCACTTTGCCACATCACTTATTGCCAAATGCAATAAAATCTTATTATGAAGTCTCTCAGTATCACTTTGCCACATCACTTATTGCCAAATGCAATAAAATCTTATTATGAAGCCTCTCAGTATCACTTTGCCACATCACTTATTGCCAAATGCAATAAAATCTTATTATGAAGTCTCTCAGTATCACTTTGCCACATCACTTGTTACCAAGTGAAGTGAAATCTTATTATGAAGCCTCTCAGTATCACTTTGCCACATCACTTATTGCCAAGTGAAGTGAAATCTTATTATGAAGCCTCAGTATCACTTTGCCACATCACTTATTGCCAAGTGCAGTAAAATCTTATTATGAAGCCTCTCAGTATCACTTTGCCACATCACTTATTGCCAAGTGTAGTAAAATCTTATTATGAAGCCTCTCAGTATCACTTTGCCACATCACTTATTACCAAGTGAAGTGAAATCTTATTATGAAGCCTCTCAGTATCACTTTGCAACATCACTTATTGCCAAATGCAATAAAATCTTATTATGAAGTCTCTCAGTATCACTTTGCCACATCACTTATTACCAAGTGAAGTGAAATCTTATTATGAAGCCTCAGTATCACTTTGCCACATCACTTATTGCCAAGTGCAGTAAAATCTTATTATGAAGCCTCTCAGTATCACTTTGCCACATCACTTATTGCCAAGTGCAGTTAAATCTTATTATGAAGCCTCTCAGTATCACTTTGCCACATCACTTATTGCCAAGTGAAGTGAAATCTTATTATGAAGCCTCTCAGTATCACTTTGCCACATCACTTATTGCCAAATGCAATAAAATCTTATTATGAAGCCTCTCAGTATCACTTTGCCACATCACTTATTGCCAAGTGAAGTGAAATCTTATTATGAAGCTTCAGTATCACTTTGCCACATCACTTATTGCCAAGTGCAGTAAAATCTTATTATTAAGCCTCTCAGTATCACTTTGCCACATCACTTATTGCCAAGTGAAGTGAAATCTTATTATGAAGCCTCTCAGTATCACTTTGCCACATCACTTATTGCCAAGTGAAGTGAAATCTTATTATGAAGCCTCTCAGTATCACTTTGCCACATCACTTATTACCAAGTGAAGTGAAATCTTATTATGAAGCCTCTCAGTATCACTTTGCCACATCACTTATTACCAAGTGAAGTGAAATCTTATTATGAAGCCTCTCAGTATCACTTTGCCACATCACTCATTGCCAAGTGAAATGAAATCTTATTATGAAGCCTCTCAGTATCACTTTGCCACATCACTTATTGCCAAGTACAGTAAAATCTTATTATGAAGCCTCTCAGTATCACTTTGCCACATCACTTATTGCCAAGTGAAGTGAAATCTTATTATGAAGCCTCAGTATCACTTTGCCACATCACTTATTGCCAAGTGCAGTAAAATCTTATTATGAAGCCTCTCAGTATCACTTTGCCACATCACTTATTGCCAAGTGAAGTGAAATCTTATTATGAAGCCTCAGTATCACTTTGCCACATCACTTATTGCCAAGTGCAGTAAAATCTTATTATTAAGCCTCTCAGTATCACTTTGCCACATCACTTATTGCCAAGTGAAGTGAAATCTTATTATGAAGCCTCTCAGTATCACTTTGCCACATCACTTATTGCCAAGTGAAGTGAAATCTTATTATGAAGCCTCTCAGTATCACTTTGCCACATCACTTATTACCAAGTGAAGTGAAATCTTATTATGAAGCCTCTCAGTATCACTTTGCCACATCACTTATTACCAAGTGAAGTGAAATCTTATTATGAAGCCTCTCAGTATCACTTTGCCACATCACTCATTGCCAAGTGAAGTGAAATCTTATTATGAAGCCTCTCAGTATCACTTTGCCACATCACTTATTGCCAAGTGCAGTAAAATCTTATTATGAAGCCTCTCAGTATCACTTTGCCACATCACTTATTGCCAAGTGAAGTGAAATCTTATTATGAAGCCTCAGTATCACTTTGCCACATCACTTATTGCCAAGTGCAGTAAAATCTTATTATGAAGCCTCTCAGTATCACTTTGCCACATCACTTTATTGCCAAGTGAAGTGAAATCTTATTATGAAGCCTCAGTATCACTTTGCCACATCACTTATTGCCAAATGCAATAAAATCTTATTATGAAGCCTCAGTATCACTTTGCCACATCACTTATTGCCAAATGCAATAAAATTTTGTTATGAAGCCTCTTAGTATCACTTTGCCTCCTTGCTCATTTTTTGATGACAAATCATTGTTTTACTGTAGATAATCTCTTGACCTCCAGTAAATGTCATTGTAAATCAGTTCCATGGTTTTTTACTGTCACTTTTCTTTATTATATATTTTGTTGCAATATTTCATATTTGTACTAATTTTAAAATCAATAATAATCAACCAATTGTAAAATCACAGTGTGAATGTACGTAGACAGAACAGTCTTTATCATTACCAAACAATTAATATCTTGAATTTACAGGTAATTATCAGGTATTTTACTAATTATTGTCTATTTACCATATATATATGTGTCATATTATTAGGTGTTACTTCATACTGAAATCTATCTGTATCTGTAGTATGTTTGTATTCTGGGAGAGAGTATTATAAAACAAAATGTTGAGACGTTCTGACAAAATGTGTAGATATAGTGGAGGAAATAGGAATTTGCATGTCGACAAATTTAGGGTTAGTATATTGTCAGTAATGTATCTGAACATACATGTATCTATAACAGTCATTATTTTATGATTTGTAATGTGGATAAAGTGTGACTGTAGGTTTATATTGACTGTGTTTTCTTTAAACTTCAGTTTAGATTTAGGCATTATGTCTATTAAATAACAATTTGTGATGTTTTGTCATTTTATAAATATTTTGGATTCGCGAATATGACAGTTTTTGATGAGGAAATAATTTGCATGTCTTTATTAGTCTTCGAAACAATATTTGTTGATGCTCCCTTGAAGTTTGATTATAAACATATATTATAAAATCATTCTTTATGATGAGTGTTAGTATTCCTATTATGTACATAGGTCACTAAAATATCATTAAAAAAAAGTTGGCCATTAATAGTCAATAGATTCAGGCGATAGCTGCATGCATGAAACCAGGGGATAGAGTACAGCTCTCATTGGGTAAGTTCAAATTCATAGTTTAAATGACAGGTTTCTTATATTAAATCCCCTGCTAAGAATTAGAAAAGAAAAAATGAAGGGTTTGGTCACGAGCAACCTGCAAATCACTAATTGTGATATCTATTGGTTACATAAATGCCATGTCATATTACCAATTGATTGGCCATGTTAAGCATCATCTAACATTTGGGAAAACTTATCCTTTAAATCTTAGACCTAACTATTGAATTATCTAAACAAAGCATTAAAACATTTTACACAAGGTAAGTCAATCTACACAAGGTAAGTCAATCTACACGAGGTAAGTCAATCTATTCAAGGTAAGTCAATCTACACAAGGTAAGTCAATCTACACAAGGTAAGTCAATCTACACGAGGTAAGTCAATCTACACAAGGTAAGTCAATCTACACAAGGTAAGTCAATCTATTCAAGGTAAGTCAATCTACACAAGGTAAGTCAATCTACACAAGGTAAGTCAATCTACACAAGGTAAGTCAATCTTAAAGTTTTAATATCTAAGACTTAAATTTCAATTAGTTGACATTGTTCTCTCAGATTGTTTTAGTTACATGGTTTGGGAACAAATCATGGGAGATTGGTAAAGTATAATATAAGCAACAGATTTTGGTACTTCAGAATATCCTGGGATAAATGTGGTGAAAATGTTCTTGATGAGTATTATAAATAGGTGTTACTGCACAACCATTTCTTATCTAAAACAACCTGTAGAACTGGTGTGCTGCTAAAAACTGCCTGTAAAACTGGTGTGCTGCTTGAAACAGCATATAGAACTGGTGTGCTGCTTAAAACATCACATAGAACTGGTGTGCTACTTAAACATCATGTAGAACTAGTGTGCTGCTTAATTCACATACATATCTAATGTACAATGGCTAGAGTGGTTTGTATTTTGATACATTGTGAATCTGTGTACCAGCACTATAACACTTGTGATAATTGTTGCCTAAGTAGATCACTCAGAAACACTTGTACAAACTCATATACCACACAGACTTGTAAATTGCCCATGATCCTTTTAAAATGGTTCAATAAAATCTTGATTGTTAGCTCACCTGACCGAAAAGTCATGTGAGCTTATGGCATGGCGTGGCATGTGTATGTTCATGCGTGCATGTGTGTGTGCATATGTGCATACATGCATTGTTAACACCTATATTGAACTGTTTAGCATGACAAAATTTAATGAGATACCAAGTTTTGTAACAGTATGATAATTAATCCATGTAGAAGTTGCTCCTGAAATGTTATTTTTGGCTTGTAAATACTAAAAATGTGCATTAGCTTGAAAACTATAAACTTTTTGTTTAGGCATGTATATAAGAATATTGTAAGTATTGATATGATAATCATTATGATATGTGGTTCAAGGTCATATGTTCAAAGGTCAAGGTCATAAGTGCATAGGAAGATTGAAATTGTGAATTATCTTAAAAGCCACCAAATTTTTGTACAAGCATGTACTATAGAATATAGTAGGTATTGATATGACGATCATATTGATATATGTTTCAAGGTCATAAGTTCAAAGATCAAGGTCATAGCTGCAAATGTGTACTGAAATTGTTAATTTTGTAAATTTTTGTTAAAAACTATTATTTTTTGTACAAGCATGTATAATAGAATATTGTAGGTATTGATATGACTATCATTTTGATATATGATTCAAGGTCAAATTTTCAAAGTTCAAGGTTATAGCTGTAAAAGAAGACTGAAATTGTTAATTATCTTGAAAACTATTATCTTTTTGTATAGGCATGTATATTAGAATATTGTAGGTATTGATATAACAATCATTTTGTTGATTGCTGCAGAGCTGACAGGTACATGCTAAACAGGGCACCGAAACTGACAAATCTTTACACAGCTAGAGCTAAAAGGTACACACTAAACAGGGGCACCAAAGTTGACAAATCTTTACACAGCTAGAGCTGAAAGGTACATGCTAAAAAGGGCAGCAAAACTGACAAATCTTTATACAGCCAGAGCTGACAGGTACATGGCAATACAGGGCTTCAAAACTGACAAATCTTTGTACAGCCAAAGCTGACAGGTACATACTAACAGGCCACAAAAACTGACAAATCTTTGTACAGCCAGGGCTGACAGGTACATGCTAACAGGGCACAAAAACTGACAAATCTTTGCACAGCCAAAGCTGATAGGTACATGGCAAAACACGGCTCCAAAACTGACAAATCTTTATACAGCCAGAGCTGACAGTTACATGCTAAACAGGGCTCCAAAACTGGCAAATCTTTATACAGCTAGAGCTGATAGGTACATGTCAATACAGGGCTTCAAAACTGACAAATCTTTGTACAGCCAAAGCTGACAGGTACATGTTAACAGGCCACAAAAACTGACAAATCTTGGTACAGCCAGGGCTGACAGGTACATGCAAACAGGGCACAAAAACTGACAAATCTTTGCACAGCCAAAGCTGATAGGTACATGGCAAAACACGGCTCCAAAACTGACAAATCTTTATACAGCCAGAGCTGACAGTTACATGCTAAACAGGGCTCCAAAACTGGCAAATCTTTATACAGCTAGAGCTGATAGGTACATGGCAAATCACGGCTCCAAAACTGACAAATATTTATACAGCCAGAGCTGACACGTACATGCTAACAGGGCACAAAAACTGACAAATTTATACAGCCAGAGCTGATAGGTACATGGCAAAACACGGCTCCAAAACTGATAAATATTTATACAGCCAGGGATGAATGGTACATGGCAAAACACGGCTCCAAAACTGACAAATCTTTCATCAGCCAGAGCTGAATGGTACATGGCAAATCACGGCTCCAAAACTGACAAATATTTATACAGCCAGGGCTGAATGGTACATGGCAAAACAGGGCTCCAAAACTGGCAAATCTTTATATAGCCAGGGCTGAATGGTACATGGCAAAACACGGCTCCAAAACTGGCAAATCTTTATATAGCCAGGGATGAATGGTACATGGCAAAACACGGCTCCAAAACTGACAAATATTTATACAGCCAGAGCTGATAGGTACATGGCAAAACATGGCTCCAAAACTGACAAATTTTTATACAGCCAGGGCTGAATGGTACATGGCAAAACAGGGCTCCAAAACTGGCAAATCTTTATACAGCCAGGGCTGAATGGTACATGGCAAAACAGAGCTCCAAAACCGACAAATCTTTATACAGCCAGGGCTGAATGGTACATGGCAAAACAGGGCTCCAAAACTGGCAAATCTTTATACAGCCAGAGCTGATAGGTACATGGCAAAACACGGCTCCAAAACTGACAAATATTTATACAGCCAGAGCTGAATGGTACATGGCAAAACAGAGCTCCAAAACTGGCAAATATTTATCCAGCCAGGGCTGAATGGTACATGGCAAAACACGGCTCCAAAACTGGCAAACCTTTGGGATGTTTTCAGTTGTCTGATTAATTTATTTGAAAGTAAATCCTAAGTGCTGCATGTGAATTCACATTATTTATTTAATGATTTGATACTTTGCAGGGCAAACTTATTGATGGTACACACCAGTAGATTTAGTTTCAATCCCCTTCAGATAAATCTCTTTTATAATTGCTTGATTATTTGATTAAATGGGTTTTAACATCCCAGACACAGCCGTCATCTATTACTTTAAAATGTAAACAGCTATGTGGAAGTAAATTACAGTAATTAAACTTGATGTTACTAGGTTACAGAATTATGGTCTGATGGCTTAACCTCTTGACAACCACATAGATTGGAGTAATGTTGTTTTATGTCCTTGCCATGATTCTTTCACTTAGTAAGTCAGTTCTGGGATGGTGAAGGGAAAAAGCACTGACCTTCTGCAAGTGAACTGTCTCACACAAGGATCTGCCCAAGTGGGATTCAATCCTAAGCAGTGAAAAGCACTTTGTCTCTTTAGATATTTTAGTGTTCACACTTGGCTCTATGATTTTTGGTGCTTACTCTTGGCTCTATGATTTTTGGTGCTTACTCTTTGCTCTATGATTTTTAGTGCTTACTCTTGGTTCTATGATTTTTGGTGCTTACTCTTGGCTCTATGATTTTTGGTGCTTACCCTTGGCTCCATGATTTTTGGTGCTTTCTCTTGGCTCCATGATTTTTGGTGCTTACTCTTGGCTCCATGATTTTTGGTGCTTTCTCTTGGCTCTATGATTTTTGGTGCTTTCTCTTGGCTCCATGATTTTTGGTGCTTACTCTTGGCTCTATGATTTCTGGTGCTTACTCTTGGCTCCATGATTTTTGGTGCTTTCTCTTGGCTCCATGATTTTTGGTGCTTACTCTTGGCTCTGATTTTTGGTGCTTACTCTTGGCTCCATGATTTTTGGTGCTTACTCTTGGCTCAATGATTTTTGGTGCTTTCTCTTGGCTCTTTGATTTTTGGTGCTTACTCTTGGCTCCATGATTTTTGGTGCTTTCTCTTGGCTCCATGATTTTTGGTGCTTACTCTTGGCTCTGATTTTTGGTGCTTACTCTTGGCTCCATGATTTTTGATGCTTTCTCTTGGCTCCATGATTTTTGGTGCTTTCTCTTGGCTCTATGATTTTTGGTGCTTTTTTTGGCTCCATGATTTTTGGTGCTTACTCTTGGCTCTATGATTTTTGGTGCTTACTCTTGGCTCTGTGATTTTTGGTGCTTACTCTTTGCTCTATGATTTTTATTGCTTACTCTTGGTTCTATGATTTTTGGTGCTTACTCTTGGCTCTATGATTTTTGGTGCTTACTCTTGGCTCCATGATTTTTGGTGCTTTCTCTTGGCTCTATGATTTTTGGTGCTCATATTGGCTCCATGATTGTTGGTGCTTTCTCTTGGCTCCATGATTTTTGGTCCTTACTCTTGGCTCTGATTTTTGGTGCTTTCTCTTGGCTCTATGATTTTGGTGCTTTCTCTTGGCTCCATGATTTTTGGTGCTTTCTCTTGGCTCCATGATTTTTGGTGCTTTCTCTTGGCTCCATGATTTTTGGTGCTTTCTCTTGGCTCTATGATTTTTGGTGCTTACTCTTGGCTCCATGATTTTTGGTGCTTTCTCTTGGCTCTATGTTTTTTTGGTGCTTACTCTTGGCTCTATGATATTTGGTGCTTACTCTTTGCTCTATGATTTTTAGTGCTTACTCTTGGTTCTATGATTTTTGGTGCTTACTCTTGGCTGTATGATTTTTGGTGCTTACTCTTGGCTCTATGATTTTTGGTGCTTTCTCTTGGCTCTATGATTTTTGGTGCTTACTCTTGGCTCCATGATTTTTGATGCTTTCTCTTGGCTCCATGATTTTTGGTGCTTACTCTTGGCTCTGATTTTTGGTGCTCACTCTTGGCTCCATGATTTTTGGTGCTTTCTCTTGGCTCCATGATTTTTGGTGCTTTCTCTTGGCCCCATGATTTTTGGTGCTTTCTCTTGGCTCTATGATTTATGGTGCTTACTCTTGGCTCCATGATTTTTGATGCTTTCTCTTGGCTCCATGATTTTTGGTGCTTACTCTTGGCTCTGATTTTTGGTGCTCACTCTTGGCTCCATGATTTTTAGTGCTTACTCTTGGCTCCATGATTTTTGGTGCTTTCTCTTGGCCCTATGATTTTTGGTGCTTTCTCTTGGCTCCATGATTTTTGGTGCTTTCTCTTGGCTCCATGATTTTTGGTGCTTTCTCTTGGCTCCATGATTTTGGTGCTTACTTTTGGCTCCATGATTTTTGGTGCTTTTTCTTGGCTCTTTGATTTTTGGTGCTTTCTCTTGGCTCCATGATTTTTGGTGCTTACTCTTGGCTCTATGATTTTTGGTGCTTTCTCTTGGCTCTATGATTTTTGGTGCTTACTCTTGGCTCCATGATTTTTGGTGCTTTCTCTTGGCTCCATGATTTTGGTGCTTACTCTTGGCTCTATGATTTTTGGTGCTTTCTCTTGGCTCTATGATTTTTGGTGCTTTCTCTTGGCTCTATGATTTTTGGTGCTTTCTCTTGGCTCCATGATTTTTGGTGCTTTCTCTTGGCAGTCTGATCTTTTAGTGTTTTCTCTTTTTTTTTTTTAAATTATTTTATTCATCTTTATTTCAAATACAAGTAATATATATACTAGTATGTATATATATACATGTATATACAACATGCATGTTAACATAACATATTACATAATATTTGCAAATCAAAGAATCATTTTGTCAACAGAATTACTTGTATAAAACAGTACGTAAATCAAATCCAGTCAAATAATAAATGAGTCTATTAAAAATTGATATTTCTATTTTTGTTGCAGTTTAAACATGAAAAGAAAAGTTTATTCTTTGCACTTTGATTTTTAGTGCTCACTCTTGACCACTTGGTTACCTAAATACCTCATTATTGAAGAATTTTTTATATAAGACATCAGTCTGATGACTTTGGTAATAGAATTTAATTTTGGACTGATGACATTGGTAAAATGTGATCTTCCATTGACTTAAGTTATTTATTGTGCATTCTACATTGGATAGTTTTGCTATAAGAATTTAGCTATATGGTCCAGGCCTATGAAACACTTTTAATATTTGACTAGAACTGATAGTGTGCCCCCCCCCCCCCCCTCTCTTCAGCTCTGATATCAATAAAGTGTTACAAGTAATATACTGTATATTTTAGATGTGGTAGTTAATTAACAGGTCACACACACACACACACACACAACACACACACACACACACACACACACACACACACACACACACACACACACACACACAGATTATTGATTTTGTCTGTTGTGTCTTATGTTCTAAGATATACTAACTAATTGACTTTACATGTCCTAAGTCCCATCAGGGAATATTACATACCACATCTGCACTCTGTTTTGTTACTGTTTCTATATAATCATTACCAACTGTAAAGTAATGAATTATTAAAGCAATTGTCTTCCTTAAGCTATTAAGATTTTGTACCCAATCTGTCTTAATATTTTAGGTTTGACCCAATGTCTTTCTTAAGTTGTTATGGTCAAGTGGTTAAGTCATTGAGATTTTGTACACAATCTGTCTTAATATTTTGGGTTTGACCCAATGTCTTTCTTAAGTTGTTATGGTCAAGTGGTTAAGTCATTGAGATTTTGTACACAATCTGTCTTAATATTTTGGGTTTGACCCAATGTCTTTCTTAAGTTGTTATGGTCAAGTGGTTAAGTCATTGAGATTTTGTACCCAATCTGTCTTAATATTTTGGGTTTGACCCAATGTCTTTCTTAAGTTGTGATGGCCAAGTGGTTAAGTCATTAAAATTTTGTACCCCATCTGTCTTAACATTTTAGGTTTGACCCAGTGTCTTTCTTAAGTTGTGATGGTCAAGTGGTTAAGTCATTAAGATTTTGTACACAATCTGTCTTAACATTTTAGGTTTGACCCAGTGTCTTTCTTAAGTTGTGATGGTCAAGTGGTTAAGTCATTAAGATTTTGTACACAATCTGTCTTAACATTTTAGGTTTGACCCAGTGTCTTTCTTAAGTTGTGATGGTCAAGTGGTTAAGTCATTAAGATTTTGTACACAATCTGTCTTAATATTTTAGGTTTGATCTGAGTCGACTGCTACTGAGAAAATGTTTTTTCCTTACAATAGGCTTCTACTGGTTGGCTAGGTACCTGTAATATGCAATGAGTGGTATATGATGTTTACCTGCAACAATACAGGCAAGTGTGCTAGCAGTTTTATAGTTGATTAATTGAGTACATGTATATAGTGTGCACTAGTACAAACCAGATTATAAGTTACTTACAAAAGACTTGTGCATGATACGGAATTGTGTTGAAATTAATAAGAAAAACTAGCTAATTGGGAAAAGCAGAAAAAGGTAGTAAAATTGCATACAAGTCATAAACTAAACCAACAACTAATATTATCTTTTCCTCCTTATATATTCTTTTGTGCCTTTTTGTTTGAATAAAGGTTTTTTTCGTATTTTGATGAAAGTCCATAATTGTATAAATAAAACAGTACATTGATAAATATACAAGTATTCATGCTTTTGAATTTACGTGTATAAGATTGACATGTATTGTGAACTATCATAGTTGGAAAAATTTGTTGTTGGCAACATAGAAAAAAGAAAACTGGACAAAAGTTTACAACTGGAGATTGATTACTTAGAGCTGACTGTGATGGATCATTTGTCACTATTGGTAAATGTAACATCTCCCAACTAGAAGTCTAATGCAGTTTGAGATATTTAAAGTGTCAGTATTTGCTGAAGTCTTGAAGAAAAATTAAGTTTTTTACGATGAAAATTAAATTGTAATTTTTATTGATTTATTGTTCCTAATTGTCATTAATGATTTATTGTTCAATTTGTCAAGTAATGTACCTTGATGAATCATTGAGGGATAAATGATTAAATTTCAACACATTTTCAACATGTGATATTGATTTTTATCTTCAAAATCAATTTGTTTCTTTTAAGATTGAAAGAAAATAATTTTAAGCCAACACTCAACACTCTAAAAGGCTTTGCTGCTAAGATAATTATGGAACTTCAAATTACATGTAAAATTGTTCTGTGAGATTCTTCTAACAACTTGTAGTATTTAATTTGAGTTTAAAAATTTAAAATTCTGGAGTTATAAAAGCAATGTTATACAGATTTCAGCTTTTGAAGAATTTCTTATTTTACTTTGTATTGATCTGTTCATGTAAGGTTTAAATAGGAGGGATTTCAAACCTTTCAACAATAAATGATTATTAAGATATATTCCTCAACCCATTGCTTGTCATTTGCTGAGCCTAATATTGTATTGTAATGGTGACCCTTCACTTGTCATTTGCTGAGCCTAATATTGTATTGTAATGGTGACCCTTCACTTGTCATTTGCTGAGCCTAATATTGTCATATAATGGTGACCCCTCACTTGTCATTTGCTGAGCCTAATATTGTCATATAATGGTGACCCCTCACTTATCATTTGCTGAGCCTAATATTGTCTTATAATGGTGACCCCTCACTTATCATTTGCTGAGCCTAATATTGTCATATAATGGTGACCCCTCACTTGTCATATGCTAAGCCTAATTTTGACATATTATTGTGACTTCTTGCTTGTCATATACTGAGCTTAATATTTTCTTGTAATTGTGACTCCTTGCTTGTCATATGCTGAGCCTAATATTGTCTTGTAATCATGACTTTATGATTAAAGCTAAAACAGAAAGGAAAAATCACAACATATAGAAAACAGTGAATGACAAGCCCCTGACAGTATCAAGTAAAATAAATTTTAATCAGACATTCTATCTCTGTTGATTTATATCACCAAATATTGGTTATATTTTGTTTTGTATAGTATACTGGATAAAAGTGATTCACAAGTTATCTATATTCTTGACTTCATAATAATCCCTGTTATAAGTATTTCAAATGCTTCAGATGATCTTTTTAATTAAACTATAACTAGCACTCAATCCATACATTGACTGACCAGATATCCAGTAGACTAGTAGGCCATACATTGACTAACAAGATATCCAGTCGACTAGTAGGTCAAACATTGACTAACAAGATAGCCAGTAGACTAATAGGTCATTTATTGACTTACAAGATATCCTGTAGATTAGTAAGCCATACATTGACTAACAAGATAGCCAGTAGACTAGTAGGCCATACATTGACTAACAAGATAGCCAGTAGACTAGTAGGCCATACATTGACTTACAAGATAGCCAATAGGCTAGTAGGTCATACACTGACAAACGAGATATCCAGTAAACTAATAGGTCATTTATTGACTTACAAGATATCCAGTAGACAAGTACGCCATACATTGACTAACAAGATAGCCAGTAGACTAGCAGGCCATACATTGACTTACAAGATAGCCAGTAGACTAATAGGTCATTTATTGACTTACAAGATATCCAGTAAACTAATAGGCCATACATTGACTAACAAGATAGCCAATAGACTAGTAGGCCATACATTGACTAACAAAATAGCCAGTAGACAGACGGCCATACATTGACTAACAAGATAGCCAGTAGACTAGTAGGCCATACATTGACTAACAAGATAGCCAGTAGACTAGTAGGCCATACATTGACTAACAAGATATCCAGTCTACTAGTAGGCCATACATTGACTAACAAGATAGCCAGTAGACTAGTAGGCCATACATTGACTTACAAGATATCCAGTAGACTAGTAGGCCATACATTGACTAACAAGATAGCCAGTAGACTAGTAGGCCATACATTGACTAACAAGATATCCAGTAAATTAATAAGGCATACATTGAATAACAAGATATCCAGTAGACTAGTAGGCTATACATTGACTAACAACTTAGCCAGTAGGCTAGTAGGCCATACATAGTCTAACAACATTCCAGTAAACTTGTAGGCCATACATTGACTAACAAGAAAGCCAGTAAACTAGATGGTTATACATTGACTGACAAGATATCCAGTAGACTAGTAGGCCATACATTGACTAACAAAATATCCAGTAGACTAGTAGGCCATACATTGACTAACAAGATAGCCAGTAGACTAGTAGGCCATACATTGACTAACAAGATAGCCAGTAGACTAGTAGGCCATACATTGACTAACAAGATAGCCAGTCTACTAGTAGGCCATACATTGACTAACAAGATAGCCAGTAGACTAGTAGGCCATACATTGACTTACAAGATATCCAGTAGACTAGTAGGCCATACATTGACTAACAAGATAGCCAGTAGACTAGTAGGCCATACATTGACTAACAAGATATCCAGTAAACTAATAGGCCATACATTGAATAACAAGATATCCAGTAGACTAGTAGGCTATACATTGACTAACAACATAGCCAGTAGGCTAGTAGGCCATACATAGTCTAACAACATTCCAGTAAACTTGTAGGCCATACATTGACTAACAAGATAGCCAGTAAACTAGATGGTTATACATTGACTGACCAGATATCCAGTAGACTAGTAGGCTATACATTGACTAACAAGATATCCAGTAGACTAGTAGGCCATACATTGACTAACAAGATAGCCAGTAGACTAATAGGTCATACACTGACAAACAAGATATCCAGTAAACTAGTAGGCCATACATTGACTTACAAGATAGCCAGTAGGCTAGTAGGTCATGCATTGACAAACAAGATATCCAGTAGACTATAAGGTCATACATTGACTAACAAGATAGCCAGAAGACTAACAGGTAATACATTGACTGACCAGATATCCAGTAAACTAGTAGGCCATACATTGACTAACAAGATAGCCAGTAGGCTAGTGGGTCATACATTGACAAACAAGATATCCAGTAGAATATTAGGTCATACATTGACTAACAAGATAGCCAGAAGACCAGTAGGTAATACATTGGCTGACCAGATATCCAGTAAACTAGTAGGCCATAAATTGACTAACAAGATAGCCAGTAGATTAGTAGGCCATATATTGACTTACAAGACATCCAGTAGACTAGTAGGCCATACATTGACTAACAAGATATCCAGTAGACTAGTAGGCCATACATTGACTAACAAGATAGCCAGTAGACTAGTAGGCCATACATTGACTAACAAGATAGCCAGTAGACTAGTAGGTAATACATTGACTAACAACATAGCCAGTAGGCTAGTAGGCCATACATAGTCTTACAAAATTCCATTAAACCTGTAGGCCATACATTGACTAACAAGATAGCCAGTAGACCAGACGGTTATACATTGACTGACCAGATATCCAGTAGACTAGTAGGTCATACATTGACTAACAAGATATCCAGTAAACTAGTAGGCCATACATTGACTAACAAGATATCCAGTAGACTAGTAGGCCATACATTGACTAACAAGATATCCAGTAGACTAGTAGGCCATACATTGACTAACAAGATAGCCTGTAGACTAATAGGTCATACACTGACAAACATGAAATCCAATAAACTAGTAGGCTGTACATTGACTAACAAGATAGCCAGTAGGCTAGTAGGTCATATATTGACTAACAAGATATCTAGTAAACTTGTAAGCCATACATTGACTTACAAGATAGCCAGTAGACTAGTAGGTCATACATTGACAAACAAGATATCCAGTAGACTAGTAGGTTATACATTGACTATCAAGATAGCCATAAGACTAGTAGGTAATACATTGACTGACCAGATATCCAGTAGACTAGTAGGCCATACATTGACTAACAAGATATCCAGTCGACTAGTAGGTCAAACATTGACTAACAAGATAGCCAGTAGACTAATAGGTCATTTATTGACTTACAAGATATCCTGTAGATTAGTAAGCCATACATTGACTAACAAGATAGCCAGTAGACTAGTAGGCCATACATTGACTAACAAGATAGCCAGTAGACTAGTAGGCCATACATTGACTTACAAGATAACCAATAGGCTAGTAGGTCATACACTGACAAACGAGATATCCAGTAAACTAATAGGTCATTTATTGACTTACAAGATATCCAGTAGACAAGTAGGCCAAACATTGACTAACAAGATAGCCAGTAGACTAGCAGGCCATACATTGACTTACAAGATAGCCAGTAGACTAATAGGTCATTTATTGACTTACAAGATATCCAGTAAACTAATAGGCCATACATTGACTAACAAGATAGCCAGTAGACTAGTAGGCCATACATTGACTAACAAAATAGCCAGTAGACAGACGGCCATACATTGACTAACAAGATAGCCAGTAGACTAGTAGGCCATACATTGACTAACAAGATAGCCAGTAGACTAGTAGGCCATACATTGACTAACAAGATATCCAGTCTACTAGTAGGCCATACATTGACTAACAAGATAGCCAGTAGACTAGTAGGCCATACATTGACTTACAAGATATCCAGTAGACTAGTAGGCTATACATTGACTAACAACATAGCCAGTAGGCTAGTAGGCCATACATAGTCTAACAACATTCCAGTAAACTTGTAGGCCATACATTGACTAACAAGATAGCCAGTAAACTAGATGGTTATACATTGACTGACAAGATATCCAGTAGACTAGTAGGCCATACATTGACTAACAAGATATCCAGTAGACTAGTAGGCCATACATTGACTAACAAGATAGCCAGTAGACTAGTAGGCCATACATTGACTTACAAGATAGCCAATAGGCTAGTAGGTCATACACTGACAAACGAGATATCCAGTAAAATAATAGGTCATTTATTGACTTACAAGATATCCAGTAGACAAGTACGCCATGCATTGACTAACAAGATAGCCAGTAGACTAGCAGGCCATACATTGACTTACAAGATAGCCAGTAGACTAATAGGTCATTTATTGACTTACAAGATATCCAGTAAACTAATAGGCCATACATTGACTAACAAGATAGCCAATAGACTAGTAGGCCATACATTGACTAACAAAATAGCCAGTAGACAGACGGCCATACATTGACTAACAAGATAGCCAGAAGACTAGTAGGCCATACATTGACTAACAAGATAGCCAGTAGACTAGTAGGCCATACATTGACTAACAAGATATCCAGTCTACTAGTAGGCCATACATTGACTAACAAGATAGCCAGTAGACTAGTAGGCCATACATTGACTAACAAGATAGCCAGTAGACTAGTAGGCCATACATTGACTAACAAGATAGCCAGTAGACTAGTAGGCCATACATTGACTAACAAGATATCCAGTAAATTAATAAGGCATACATTGAATAACAAGATATCCAGTAGACTAGTAGGCTATACATTGACTAACAACTTAGCCAGTAGGCTAGTAGGCCATACATAGTCTAACAACATTCCAGTAAACTTGTAGGCCATACATTGACTAACAAGATAGCCAGTAAACTAGATGGTTATACATTGACTGACAAGATATCCAGTAGACTAGTAGGCCATACATTGACTAACAAGATATCCAGTAGACTAGTAGGCCATACATTGACTAACAAGATAGCCAGTAGACTAGTAGGCCATACATTGACTAACAAGATAGCCAGTAGACTAGTAGGCCATACATTGACTAACAAGATAGCCAGTCTACTAGTAGGCCATACATTGACTAACAAGATAGCCAGTAGACTAGTAGGCCATACATTGACTTACAAGATATCCAGTAGACTAGTAGGCCATACATTGACTAACAAGATAGCCAGTAGACTAGTAGGCCATACATTGACTAACAAGATATCCAGTAAACTAATAGGCCATACATTGAATAACAAGATATCCAGTAGACTAGTAGGCTATACATTGACTAACAACATAGCCAGTAGGCTAGTAGGCCATACATAGTCTAACAACATTCCAGTAAACTTGTAGGCCATACATTGACTAACAAGATAGCCAGTAAACTAGATGGTTATACATTGACTGACCAGATATCCAGTAGACTAGTAGGCCATACATTGACTAACAAGATATCCAGTAGACTAGTAGGCCATACATTGACTAACAAGATAGCCAGTAGACTAATAGGTCATACACTGACAAACAAGATATCCAGTAAACTAGTAGGCCATACATTGACTTACAAGATAGCCAGTAGGCTAGTAGGTCATGCATTGACAAACAAGATATCCAGTAGACTATAAGGTCATACATTGACTAACAAGATAGCCAGAAGACTAACAGGTAATACATTGACTGACCAGATATCCAGTAAACTAGTAGGCCATACATTGACTAACAAGATAGCCAGTAGGCTAGTGGGTCATACATTGACAAACAAGATATCCAGTAGAATATTAGGTCATACATTGACTAACAAGATAGCCAGAAGACCAGTAGGTAATACATTGGCTGACCAGATATCCAGTAAACTAGTAGGCCATAAATTGACTAACAAGATAGCCAGTAGATTAGTAGGCCATATATTGACTTACAAGATATCCAGTAGACTAGTAGGCCATACATTGACTAACAAGATATCCAGTAGACTAGTAGGCCATACATTGACTAACAAGATAGCCAGTAGACTAGTAGGTAATACATTGACTAACAACATAGCCAGTAGGCTAGTAGGCCATACATAGTCTTACAAAATTCCATTAAACCTGTAGGCCATACATTGACTAACAAGATAGCCAGTAGACCAGACAGTTATACATTGACTAACAAGATATCCAGTAGACTAGTAGGTCATACATTGACTAACAAGATACCCAGTAAACTAGTAGGCCATACATTGACTAACAAGATATCCAGTAGACTAGTAGGCCATACATTGACTAACAAGATATCCAGTAGACTAGTAGGCCATACATTGACTAACAAGATAGCCTGTAGACTAATAGGTCATACACTGACAAACATGAAATCCAATAAACTAGTAGGCTGTACATTGACTAACAAGATAGCCAGTAGGCTAGTAGGTCATATATTGACTAACAAGATATCTAGTAAACTTGTAAGCCATACATTGACTTACAAGATAGCCAGTAGACTAGTAGGTCATACATTGACAAACAAGATATCCAGTAGACTAGTAGGTTATACATTGACTATCAAGATAGCCATAAGACTAGTAGGTAATACATTGACTGACCAGATATCCAGTAGACTAGTAGGCCATACATTGACTAACAAGATATCCAGTCGACTAGTAGGTCAAACATTGACTAACAAGATAGCCAGTAGACTAATAGGTCATTTATTGACTTACAAGATATCCTGTAGATTAGTAAGCCATACATTGACTAACAAGATAGCCAGTAGACTAGTAGGCCATACATTGACTAACAAGATAGCCAGTAGACTAGTAGGCCATACATTGACTTACAAGATAGCCAATAGGCTAGTAGGTCATACACTGACAAACGAGATATCCAGTAAACTAATAGGTCATTTATTGACTTACAAGATATCCAGTAGACAAGTAGGCCATACATTGACTAACAAGATAGCCAGTAAATCAGCAGGCCATACATTGACTTCAGATAGCCAGTAGACTAATAGGTCATTTATTGACTTACAAAATATACAGTAAACTAATAGGCCATACATTGACTAACAAGATAGCCAGTAGACTAGTAGGCCATACATTGACTAACAAAATAGCCAGTAGACAGACGGCCATACATTGACTAACAAGATAGCCTGTAGACTAGTAGGCCATACATTGACTAACAAGATAGCCAGTAGACTAGTAGGCCATACATTGACTAACAAGATATCCAGTCTACTAGTAGGCCATACATTGACTAACAAGATAGCCAGTAGACTAGTAGGCCATACATTGACTTACAAGATATCCAGTAGTATAGTAGGCCATACATTGACTAACAAGATAGCCAGTAGACTAGTAGGCCATACATTGACTAACAAGATATCCAGTAAACTAATAGGCCATACATTGAATAACAAGATATCCAGTAGACTAGTAGGCTATACATTGACTAACAACATAGCCAGTAGGCTAGTAGGCCATACATAGTCTAACAACATTCCAGTAAACTTGTAGGCCATACATTGACTAACAAGATAGCCAGTAAACTAGATGGTTATACATTGACTAACAAGATAGCCAGTAAACTAGATGGTTATACATTGACTGACAAGATATCCAGTAGACTAGTAGGCCATACATTGACTAACAAGATATCCAGTAGACTAGTAGGCCATACATTGACTAACAAGATATCCAGTCTACTAATAGGCCATACATTGACTAACAAGATAGCCAGTAGACTAGTAGGCCATACATTGACTTACAAGATATCCAGTAGACTAGTAGGCCATACATTGACTAACAAGATAGCCAGTAGACTAGTAGGCCATACATTGACTAACAAGATAGCCAGTAAACTTGATGGTTATACATTGACTGACAAGATATCCAGTAGACTAGTAGGCCATACATTGACTAACAAGATATCCAGTAGACTAGTAGGCCATACATTGACTAACAAGATAGCCAGTAGACTAATAGGTCATACACTGACAAACAAGATATCCAGTAAACTAGTAGGCCATACATTGACTTACAAGATAGCCAGTAGGCTAGTAGGTCATGCATTGACAAACAAGATATCCAGTAGACTATAAGGTCATACATTGACTAACAAGATAGCCAGAAGACTAACAGGTAATACATTGACTGACCAGATATCCAGTAAACTAGTAGGCCATACATTGACTAACAAGATAGCCGGTAGGCTAGTGGGTCATACATTGACAAACAAGATATCCAGTAGAATATTAGGTCATACATTGACTAACAAGATAGCCAGAAGACCAGTAGGTAATACATTGGCTGACCAGATATCCAGTAAACTAGTAGGCCATAAATTGACTAACAAGATAGCCAGTAGATTAGTAGGCCATATATTGACTTACAAGATATCCAGTAGACTAGTAGGCCATACATTGACTAACAAGATATCCAGTAGACTAGTAGGCCATACATTGACTAACAAGATAGCCAGTAGACTAGTAGGTAATACGTTGACTAACAACATAGCCAGTAGGCTAGTAGGCCATACATAGTCTTACAAAATTCCATTAAACCTGTAGGCCATACATTGACTAACAAGATAGCCAGTAGACCAGACGGTTATACATTGACTGACCAGATATCCAGTAGACTAGTAGGTCATACATTGACTAACAAGATATCCAGTCAACTAGTAGGCCATACATTGACTAACAAGATATCCAGTAGACTAGTAGGCCATACATTGACTAACAAGATATCCAGTAGACTAGTAGGCCATACATTGACTAACAAGATAGCCTGTAGACTAATAGGTCATACACTGACAAACATGAAATCCAATAAACTAGTAGGCTGTACATTGACTAACAAGATAGCCAGTAGGCTAGTAGGTCATATATTGACTAACAAGATATCTAGTAAACTTGTAAGCCATACATTGACTTACAAGATAGCCAGTAGACTAGTAGGTCATACATTGACAAACAAGATATCCAGTAGACTAGTAGGTTATACATTGACTATCAAGATAGCCATAAGACTAGTAGGTAATACATTGACTGACCAGATATCCAGTAGACTAGTAGGCCATACATTGACTAACAAGATATCCAGTCGACTAGTAGGTCAAACATTGACTAACAAGATAGCCAGTAGACTAATAGGTCATTTATTGACTTACAAGATATCCTGTAGATTAGTAAGCCATACATTGACTAACAAGATAGCCAGTAGACTAGTAGGCCATACATTGACTAACAAGATAGCCAGTAGACTAGTAGGCCATTTATTGACTTCCAAGATAGCCAATAGGCTAGTAGGTCATACACTGACAAACGAGATATCCAGTAAACTAATAGGTCATTTATTGACTTACAAGATATCCAGTAGACAAGTAGGCCATACATTGACTAACAAGATAGCCAGTAGACTAGCAGGCCATACATTGACTTACAAGATAGCCAGTAGACTAATAGGTCATTTATTGACTTACAAGATATCCAGTAAACTAATAGGCCATACATTGACTAACAAGATAGCCAGTAGACTAGTAGGCCATACATTGACTAACAAAATAGCCAGTAGACAGACGGCCATACATTGACTAACAAGATAGCCAGTAGACTAGTAGGCCATACATTGACTAACAAGATAGCCAGTAGACTAGTAGGCCATACATTGACTAACAAGATATCCAGTCTACTAGTAGGCCATACATTGACTAACAAGATAGCCAGTAGACTAGTAGGCCATACATTGACTTACAAGATATCCAGTAGACTAGTAGGCCATACATTGACTAACAAGATAGCCAGTAGACTAGTAGGCCATACATTGACTAACAAGATATCCAGTAAACTAATAGGCCATACATTGAATAACAAGATATCCAGTAGACTAGTAGGCTATACATTGACTAACAACATAGCCAGTAGGCTAGTAGGCCATACATAGTCTAACAACATTCCAGTAAACTTGTAGGCCATACATTGACTAACAAGATAGCCAGTAAACTAGATGGTTATACATTGACTAACAAGATAGCCAGTAAACTAGATGGTTATACATTGACTGACAAGATATCCAGTAGACTAGTAGGCCATACATTGACTAACAAGATATCCAGTAGACTAGTAGGCCATACATTGACTAACAAGATATCCAGTCTACTAGTAGGCCATACATTGACTAACAAGATAGCCAGTAGACTAGTAGGCCATACATTGACTTACAAGATATCCAGTAGACTAGTAGGCCATACATTGACTAACTAGATAGCCAGTAGACTAGTAGGCCATACATTGACTTACAAGATATCCAGTAAACTAATAGGTTATACATTGACTAACAACATAGCCAGTAGGCTAGTAGGCCATACATAGTCTAACAACATTCCAGTAAACTTGTAGGCCATACATTGACTAACAAGATAGCCAGTAAACTAGATGGTTATACATTGACTGACCAGATATCCAGTAGACTAGTAGGCCATACATTGACTAACAAGATATCCAGTAGACTAGTAGGCCATACATTGACTAACAAGATAGCCAGTAGACTAATAGGTCATACACTGACAAACAAGATATCCAGTAAACTAGTAGGCCATACATTGACTTACAAGATAGCCAGTAGGCTAGTAGGTCATGCATTGACAAACAAGATATCCAGTAGACTATAAGGTCATACATTGACTAACAAGATATCCAGTAAACTAATAGGCCATACATAGAATAACAAGATATCCAGTAGACTAGTAGGCTATACATTGACTAACAACATAGCCAGTAGGCTTGTAGGCCATACATAGTCTAACAACATTCCAGTAAACTTGTAGGCCATACATTGACTAACAAGATAGCCAGTAAACTAGATGGTTATACATTGACTAACAAGATAGCCAGTAAACTAGATGGTTATACATTGACTGACAAGATATCCAGTAGACTAGTAGGCCATACATTGACTAACAAGATATCCAGTAGACTTGTAGGCCATACATTGACTAACAAGATATCCAGTCTACTAGTAGGCCATACATTGACTAACAAGATAGCCAGTAGACTAGTAGGCCATACATTGACTTACAAGATATCCAGTAGACCAGTAGGCCATACATTGACTAACAAGATAGCCAGTAGACTAGTAGGCCATACATTGACTTACAAGATATCCAGTAAACTAATAGGCTATACATTGACTAACAACATAGCCAGTAGGCTAGTAGGCCATACATAGTCTAACAACATTCCAGTAAACTTGTAGGCCATACATTGACTAACAAGATAGCCAGTAAACTAGATGGTTATACATTGACTGACCAGATATCCAGTAGACTAGTAGGCCATACATTGACTAACAAGATATCCAGTAGACTAGTAGGCCATACATTGACTAACAAGATAGCCAGTAGACTAATAGGTCATACACTGACAAACAAGATATCCAGTAAACTAGTAGGCCATACATTGACTTACAAGATAGCCAGTAGGCTAGTAGGTCATGCATTGACAAACAAGATATCCAGTAGACTATAAGGTCATACATTGACTAACAAGATAGCCAGAAGACTAACAGGTAATACATTGACTGACCAGATATCCAGTAAACTAGTAGGCCATACATTGACTAACAAGATAGCCAGTAGGCTAGTGGGTCATACATTGACAAACAAGATATCCAGTAGAATAATAGGTCATACATTGACTAACAAGATAGCCAGAAGACCAGTAGGTAATACATTGGCTGACCAGATATCCAGTAAACATAGTCTAACAACATTCCAGTAAACTTGTAGGCCATACATTGACTAACAAGATAGCCAGTAAACTAGATGGTTATACATTGACTGACAAGATATCCAGTAGACTAGTAGGCCATAAATTGACTAACAAGATAGCCAGTAGATTAGTAGGCCATACATTGACTAACAAGATAGCCAGTAGACTAATAGGTCATACACTGACAAACAAGATATCCAGTAAACTAGTAGGCCATACATTGACTTACAAGATAGCCAGTAGACTAGTAGGCCATACATTGACTAACAAGATATCCAGTAAACTAATAGGCCATACATTGAATAACAAGATATCCAGTAGACTAGTAGGCTATACATTGACTAACAACATAGCCAGTAGGCTAGTAGGCCATACATAGTCTAACAACATTCCAGTAAACTTGTAGGCCATACATTGACTAACAAGATAGCCAGTAAACTAGATGGTTATACATTGACTAACAAGATAGCCAGTAAACTAGATGGTTATACATTGACTGACAAGATATCCAGTAGACTAGTAGGCCATACATTGACTAACAAGATATCCAGTAGACTAGTAGGCCATACATTGACTAACAAGATATCCAGTCTACTAGTAGGCCATACATTGACTAACAAGATAGCCGGTAGGCTAGTGGGTCATACATTGACAAACAAGATATCCAGTAGAATATTAGGTCATACATTGACTAACAAGATAGCCAGAAGACCAGTAGGTAATACATTGGCTGACCAGATATCCAGTCTACTAGTAGGCCATAAATTGACTAACAAGATAGCCAGTAGATTAGTAGGCCATATATTGACTTACAAGATATCCAGTAGACTAGTAGGCCATACATTGACTAACAAGATATCCAGTAGACTAGTAGGCCATACATTGACTAACAAGATAGCCAGTAGACTAGTAGGTAATACGTTGACTAACAACATAGCCAGTAGGCTAGTAGGCCATACATAGTCTTACAAAATTCCATTAAACCTGTAGGCCATACATTGACTAACAAGATAGCCAGTAGACCAGACGGTTATACATTGACTGACCAGATATCCAGTAGACTAGTAGGTCATACATTGACTAACAAGATATCCAGTCAACTAGTAGGCCATACATTGACTAACAAGATATCCAGTAGACTAGTAGGCCATACATTGACTAACAAGATATCCAGTAGACTAGTAGGCCATACATTGACTAACAAGATAGCCTGTAGACTAATAGGTCATACACTGACAAATATGAAATCCAATAAACTAGTAGGCTGTACATTGACTAACAAGATAGCCAGTAGGCTAGTAGGTCATATATTGACTAACAAGATATCTAGTAAACTTGTAAGCCATACATTGACTTACAAGATAGCCAGTAGACTAGTAGGTCATACATTGACAAACAAGATATCCAGTAGACTAGTAGGTTATACATTGACTATCAAGATAGCCATAAGACTAGTAGGTAATACATTGACTGACCAGATATCCAGTAGACTAGTAGGCCATACATTGACTAACAAGATATCCAGTCGACTAGTAGGTCAAACATTGACTAACAAGATAGCCAGTAGACTAATAGGTCATTTATTGACTTACAAGATATCCTGTAGATTAGTAAGCCATACATTGACTAACAAGATAGCCAGTAGACTAGTAGGCCATACATTGACTAACAAGATAGCCAGTAGACTAGTAGGCCATTTATTGACTTCCAAGATAGCCAATAGGCTAGTAGGTCATACACTGACAAACGAGATATCCAGTAAACTAATAGGTCATTTATTGACTTACAAGATATCCAGTAGACAAGTAGGCCATACATTGACTAACAAGATAGCCAGTAGACTAGCAGGCCATACATTGACTTACAAGATAGCCAGTAGACTAATAGGTCATTTATTGACTTACAAGATATCCAGTAAACTAATAGGCCATACATTGACTAACAAGATAGCCAGTAGACTAGTAGGCCATACATTGACTAACAAAATAGCCAGTAGACAGACGGCCATACATTGACTAACAAGATAGCCAGTAGACTAGTAGGCCATACATTGACTAACAAGATAGCCAGTAGACTAGTAGGCCATACATTGACTAACAAGATATCCAGTCTACTAGTAGGCCATACATTGACTAACAAGATAGCCAGTAGACTAGTAGGCCATACATTGACTTACAAGATATCCAGTAGACTAGTAGGCCATACATTGACTAACAAGATAGCCAGTAGACTAGTAGGCCATACATTGACTAACAAGATATCCAGTAAACTAATAGGCCATACATTGAATAACAAGATATCCAGTAGACTAGTAGGCTATACATTGACTAACAACATAGCCAGTAGGCTAGTAGGCCATACATAGTCTAACAACATTCCAGTAAACTTGTAGGCCATACATTGACTAACAAGATAGCCAGTAAACTAGATGGTTATACATTGACTAACAAGATAGCCAGTAAACTAGATGGTTATACATTGACTGACAAGATATCCAGTAGACTAGTAGGCCATACATTGACTAACAAGATATCCAGTAGACTAGTAGGCCATACATTGACTAACAAGATATCCAGTCTACTAGTAGGCCATACATTGACTAACAAGATAGCCAGTAGACTAGTAGGCCATACATTGACTTACAAGATATCCAGTAGACTAGTAGGCCATACATTGACTAACTAGATAGCCAGTAGACTAGTAGGCCATACATTGACTTACAAGATATCCAGTAAACTAATAGGTTATACATTGACTAACAACATAGCCAGTAGGCTAGTAGGCCATACATAGTCTAACAACATTCCAGTAAACTTGTAGGCCATACATTGACTAACAAGATAGCCAGTAAACTAGATGGTTATACATTGACTGACCAGATATCCAGTAGACTAGTAGGCCATACATTGACTAACAAGATATCCAGTAGACTAGTAGGCCATACATTGACTAACAAGATAGCCAGTAGACTAATAGGTCATACACTGACAAACAAGATATCCAGTAAACTAGTAGGCCATACATTGACTTACAAGATAGCCAGTAGGCTAGTAGGTCATGCATTGACAAACAAGATATCCAGTAGACTATAAGGTCATACATTGACTAACAAGATATCCAGTAAACTAATAGGCCATACATAGAATAACAAGATATCCAGTAGACTAGTAGGCTATACATTGACTAACAACATAGCCAGTAGGCTTGTAGGCCATACATAGTCTAACAACATTCCAGTAAACTTGTAGGCCATACATTGACTAACAAGATAGCCAGTAAACTAGATGGTTATACATTGACTAACAAGATAGCCAGTAAACTAGATGGTTATACATTGACTGACAAGATATCCAGTAGACTAGTAGGCCATACATTGACTAACAAGATATCCAGTAGACTTGTAGGCCATACATTGACTAACAAGATATCCAGTCTACTAGTAGGCCATACATTGACTAACAAGATAGCCAGTAGACTAGTAGGCCATACATTGACTTACAAGATATCCAGTAGACCAGTAGGCCATACATTGACTAACAAGATAGCCAGTAGACTAGTAGGCCATACATTGACTTACAAGATATCCAGTAAACTAATAGGCTATACATTGACTAACAACATAGCCAGTAGGCTAGTAGGCCATACATAGTCTAACAACATTCCAGTAAACTTGTAGGCCATACATTGACTAACAAGATAGCCAGTAAACTAGATGGTTATACATTGACTGACCAGATATCCAGTAGACTAGTAGGCCATACATTGACTAACAAGATATCCAGTAGACTAGTAGGCCATACATTGACTAACAAGATAGCCAGTAGACTAATAGGTCATACACTGACAAACAAGATATCCAGTAAACTAGTAGGCCATACATTGACTTACAAGATAGCCAGTAGGCTAGTAGGTCATGCATTGACAAACAAGATATCCAGTAGACTATAAGGTCATACATTGACTAACAAGATAGCCAGAAGACTAACAGGTAATACATTGACTGACCAGATATCCAGTAAACTAGTAGGCCATACATTGACTAACAAGATAGCCAGTAGGCTAGTGGGTCATACATTGACAAACAAGATATCCAGTAGAATAATAGGTCATACATTGACTAACAAGATAGCCAGAAGACCAGTAGGTAATACATTGGCTGACCAGATATCCAGTAAACATAGTCTAACAACATTCCAGTAAACTTGTAGGCCATACATTGACTAACAAGATAGCCAGTAAACTAGATGGTTATACATTGACTGACAAGATATCCAGTAGACTAGTAGGCCATAAATTGACTAACAAGATAGCCAGTAGATTAGTAGGCCATACATTGACTAACAAGATAGCCAGTAGACTAATAGGTCATACACTGACAAACAAGATATCCAGTAAACTAGTAGGCCATACATTGACTTACAAGATAGCCAGTAGGCTAGTAGGTCATGCATTGACAAACAAGATATCCAGTAGACTATAAGGTCATACATTGACTAACAAGATATCCAGTAGACTAGTAGGCCATACATTGACTAACAAGATAGCCAGTAGACTAGTAGGTAATACATTGACTAACAACATAGCCAGTAGGCTAGTAGGCCATACATAGTCTTACAAAATTCCATTAAACCTGTAGGCCATACATTGACTAACAAGATAGCCAGTAGACCAGACGGTTATACATTGACTGACCAGATATCCAGTAGACTAGTAGGTCATACATTGACTAACAAGATATCCAGTAAACTAGTAGGCCATACATTGACTAACAAGATATCCAGTAGACTAGTAGGCCATACATTGACTAACAAGATAGCCTGTAGACTAATAGGTCATACACTGACAAACATGAAATCCAATAAACTAGTAGGCTGTACATTGACTAACAAGATAGCCAGTAGGCTAGTAGGTCATATATTGACTAACAAGATATCTAGTAAACTTGTAAGCCATACATTGACTTACAAGATAGCCAGTAGACTAGTAGGTCATACATTGACAAACAAGATATCCAGTAGACTAGTAGGTTATACATTGACTATCAAGATAGCCATAAGACTAGTAGGTAATACATTGACTGACCAGATATCCAGTAGACTAGTAGGCCATACATTGACTAACAAGATAGCCAGTAGGCCATACATTGACAAACCAGATAGCCAGTAGGCTAGTAGGTCATACATTGACTAACAAGATAGCCAGAAGACTAGTAGGTAATACATTGACTGACCAGATATCCAGTAGACTAGTAGGCCATACATTGACTAACAAGATAGCCTGTAGACTAATAGGTCTTATACATATCAGTAGGCTTGTAGACTTTTCCATGGCCAACATTCCAGTCTTGTTCAAGAGTTTGGTAGGTAACTAACACTTCAGCATGATGCAACATTTTTGAAGTGTTTTAATCTATCAGCTATATACTTAGAGCTAACATATATGAGTATATAGGGTTTTATTTTATAGTCAGGATCTGAGTAACGTAATGGGGGGGGGGAAACAATACAGGAAATGTTTTGTTGTTGTTTCAAGGACTGTTAATTGTTTATAGTTTTAAACAATAAATGCAAACTGAGATTTTAAGATATATTGACTTACAATAGTTATTGATTATTTATTGGGTGCTGGCTCTGCTGTTATCACGATTTAAAATATTTAGGTAAGATTTTCCATGAAAAATAAAATATTTTTAAACTTGATTTTATTAAAAATTATTTGCATAGAGAATAGATTGCTTGTTAAAATGTTGGATTTTATAAAGATTTTGTAATTTATTTGGTGCTAAATGAGAGAATTTATAATTCTTGGAAATTAGGAAATAAATTGAGATAGTATAATCTGTTTGGTGAATATACCAGAGATTTAAAATGTGGATGCAAGAGTTAAATATAAGTATTTATTCTTGCTTACAAATTGTTTAATAATTTGTTAAAAAAGTAATGCTGATCATTTGCAAATATGTTTCCATTTTGTTACTGAGATTATCTGTTTGTGTAACATATTCATGTTTTGTATAATATGACTTTGTGACCATTTTCCTATGGTGGGGTATTCCCCGACCGGTTCTGACCTAAGACTTGAAAGTAGGTAGTGACTGTTCTTTGCTAAGCACTAGGCATTACAAAATGAAAGTCATGGTTCTTTCGGATGGGAACCAAATAAAATAAACGAGGTCCTGTGTCACAGTATAGCTGGCACGATAAAAAAGCCCTGCTATATAATGCCATCAACGCAATGCACAGGCAAAATTTCTGCACTTTTGCCTATAGCTTGCAACATCTCGATATAAGTAAAATATTCTTGACTGGGACGTTAAACATCATTACTCAACTCAACTCCTATGATGGAGTACAAACTTTCCGTTTCAAAAATACTATTTGGGATGATACAACAGAAAGAATCTACTATCACTTATGTTTATGGAATATTGGACTACATGTTCTAATGTTGCAGTTTAAATTGGATATAATGAGGATTTAAAATTCAGATGTCAGTAGGGAGGTATTGTAATCTGTTGTTTTAGATACATTTATTGAAAGGCTTCAAACATTTTATTAGGCTATATAACCTTTTGTTTTCCATTCAGTAATATACTTCTACATAAATAGATTTACAGTACTACACAATCATTTTCATATTTATCTCATAATGTTTGACCAGAATGCTATAAAAAATGTGACTATTTCAAATTATCACACCAACACTGTTGTCAATGAATTGTCAACTCATGTGCTTCCATTATAATTTTGAAATTAAAGTACAGCACAAACGTAATTGAGTACCACAAGGAACAAGGTTTTCAGAACCAAATTAAACCATCAAAAGTTTGTCACTTTATGGTTCATTTATATTTGTTGTAACTGGTTTTAATTAAACTTTAAACTTTATTTGGTTAAAAAAAAAAACACCACTAAGTACTATGGCAATTTTATTCATTTTTTGATGAATATGATGAAGTTGCTTTGTTAAAATCCAGTGTCTACTTATCATTTTTTGAAAAAAATAAATAAAAAAAGGTTTTATATTTTACACCTGAATTTTGTTTTGCCTTCTGCTACAGCGTATTAATTACAGTTGCTCAAAATTCATTGTATTAGGTATATAGTTCTAATTTTTTTTAATTTTTATGATGCAGTGTTAGAATGGCAATGTGATTATGTGTAAAACTCTGAATATCTCTGAGATTTGATTTATGATAAAGAAATAAAGGTCATTGTAAAACAAATACTTTCCTTCAGAATTATCCAGCTGTTACAAATGTATCTTAAGAAAGGCCATGATATTGATAGATAAAAAAATGACTTTATTTATTATGATTTTAAATGTTTTGAGGATTGCAATTATTTATCATGATCTTAGAAAATAAAATGAAGGCACTACAATAGTAACATGTTGGTATGTGAGTTATCGTATATTGTCTTTGTATACTGATTCAGGGTTGTTTTTTTAGCTACACAATATGAAGCTTAGTGTACTTTTGTTCTCTTTTCTGAGTTTTATAAAAGTATGATTGATTCTGTTGTAAATCAAGGTCATATCAAAGGTCTTGATCAAACAGAAAGTATAATTGATTCTGTTGTAAATCAAGGTCATATAAAGGTCATGATCAAACAGGAAGCATGATTAATTCTGTTGTAAATCAAGGTCATATAAAGGTCATGATCAAACAGAAATTATGATTGATTCTATTGTAAATCAAAATCATATCAAAGGTCATGATCAAACAGAAAGTATGATTTATTTTGTTGTAAATCGAGGTAGTATCAAAGATCATGGTCAAACAAAAAGTACAATTGATTCTATTGTAAATCAAGGCCGTATCAAAGATCATGGTCAAACAAAAAGTATGATTGATTCTTTTGTAAATCTAGGTAGTATCAAAGATCATGGTCAAACAAAAAGTATGATTGATTCTATTGTAAATCAAGGCCGTATCAAAGGTCATGGTCAAACAAAAAGTACAATTGATTCTATTATAAATCAAGGCCATATCAAAGGTCATGGTCAAACAAAAAGTACGATTGATTCTATGCTGTTCATGGAAAAGTAATTAGTCACTATTGATATATAAGGAATTCAGTGGTGGAACTGTTCATGGGATAGTAATTAGTCAATATTGATATATAGGGAATTTAGTCATGGAGCTGTTCCTTGGATAGTAGTTAGTCATTATTGATATATAAGGAATTCAGTCATGGAGCTGTTCCTGGGATAGTAATTAGTCACTATTGATATATAAGTAATTCAATCATGGAGCTGTTCCTGGGATAGTAATTAGTCACAGTTGATATATAAGTAATTCAGTCATGGAACTGTTCCTGGGATAGTAATTAGTCACTATTGATATATAAGTAATTCAGTCATGGAGTTGTTCCTGGGATGGTAGTTAGTCATTATTCATATATAAGTAATTCAGTCATGGAGCTGTTCCTGGGATAGTAATTAGTCACTATTGATATATAAGTAATTCAGTCATGGAACTGTTCCTGGGATAGTAATTAGTCACTATTGATATATAAGTAATTCAGTCATGGAGTTGTTCCTGGGATGGTAGTTAGTCATTATTCATATATAAGTAATTCAGTCATGGAGCTGTTCCTGGGATAGTAATTAGTCACTATTGATATATAAGTAATTCAGTCATGGAGCTGTTCCTGGGATGGTAGTAAGTCACTATTGATATATAAGTAATTCAGTCATGGAGCTGTTCCTGGGATAGTAATTAGTCACTATTGATATATAAGTAATTCAGTCATGGAGCTGTTCCTGGGATGGTAGTTAGTCATTATTAATATATAAGGAATTCAGTCATGGAGCTATTCCTGGGATGGTAGTTAGTCATTATTCATATATAGGTAATTCAGTCATGGAGCTGTTCCTGGGATAGTAATAAGTCACTATTGATATATAAGTAATTCAGTCATGGAGCTGTTCCTGGGATAGTAATTAGTCACAGTTGATATATAAGTAATTCAGTCATGGAACTGTTCCTGGGATAGTAATTAGTCACTATTGATATATAAGTAATTCAGTCATGGAACTGTTCCTGGGATAGTAATTAGTCACTATTGATATATAAGTAATTCAGTCATGGAGTTGTTCCTGGGATGGTAGTTAGTCATTATTCATATATAAGTAATTCAGTCATGGAGCTGTTCCTGGGATAGTAATTAGTCACAGTTGATATATAAGGAATTCAGTTTGGGAGCTGTTCCTGGGATAGTAATTAGTCACTATTGATATATAAGTAATTCAATCATGGAGCTGTTCCTGGGATAGTAATTAGTCACAGTTGATATATAAGTAATTCAGTCATGGAACTGTTCCTGGGATAGTAATTAGTCACTATTGATATATAAGTAATTCAGTCATGGAGTTGTTCCTGGGATGGTAGTTAGTCATTATTCATATATAAGTAATTCAGTCATGGAGCTGTTCCTGGGATAGTAATTAGTCACTATTGATATATAAGTAATTCAGTCATGGAGCTGTTCCTGGGATGGTATTTAGTCATTATTCATATATAAGTAATTCAGTCATGGAGCTGTTCCTGGGATAGTAATTAGTCACTATTGATATATAAGTAATTCAGTCATGGAGCTGTTCCTGGGATGGTAGTTAGTCATTATTAATATATAAGGAATTCAGTCATGGAGCTATTCCTGGGATGGTAGTTAGTCATTATTCATATATAGGTAATTCAGTCATGGAGCTGTTCCTGGGATAGTAATAAGTCACTATTGATATATAAGTAATTCAGTCATGGAGCTGTTCCTGGGATAGTAATTAGTCACAGTTGATATATAAGTAATTCAGTCATGGAACTGTTCCTGGGATAGTAATTAGTCACTATTGATATATAAGTAATTCAGTCATGGAACTGTTCCTGGGATAGTAATTAGTCACTATTGATATATAAGGAATTCAGTTTGGGAGCTGTTCCTGGGATAGTAATTAGTCACTATTGATATATAAGGAATACAGTTTGGGAGCTGTTCCTGGGATAGTAATTAGTCACTATTGATATATAAGTAATTCAGTAATGGAGCTGTTCCTGGGATAGTAATTAGTCAATATTGATATATAGGGAATTTAGTCATGGAGCTGTTCCTTGGATAGTAGTTAGTCATTATTGATATATAAGGAATTCAGTCATGGAGCTGTTCCTGGGATAGTAATTAGTCACTATTGATATATAAGTAATTCAATCATGGAGCTGTTCCTGGGATAGTAATTAGTCACAGTTGATATATAAGTAATTCAGTCATGGAACTGTTCCTGGGATAGTAATTAGTCACTATTGATATATAAGTAATTCAGTCATGGAGTTGTTCCTGGGATGGTAGTTAGTCATTATTCATATATAAGTAATTCAGTCATGGAGCTGTTCCTGGGATAGTAATTAGTCACTATTGATATATAAGTAATTCAGTCATGGAGCTGTTCCTGGGATGGTAGTAAGTCATTATTCATATATAAGTAATTCAATCATGGAGCTGTTCCTGGGATAGTAATTAGTCACTATTGATATATAAGTAATTCAGTCATGGAGCTGTTCCTGGGATGGTAGTTAGTCATTATTAATATATAAGGAATTCAGTCATGGAGCTATTCCTGGGATGGTAGTTAGTCATTATTCATATATAGGTAATTCAGTCATGGAGCTGTTCCTGGGATAGTAATAAGTCACTATTGATATATAAGTAATTCAGTCATGGAGCTGTTCCTGGGATAGTAATTAGTCACAGTTGATATATAAGTAATTCAGTCATGGAACTGTTCCTGGGATAGTAATTAGTCACTATTGATATATAAGTAATTCAGTCATGGAGCTGTTCCTGGGATAGTAATTAGTCACTATTGATATATAAGGAATTCAGTTTGGGAGCTGTTCCTGGGATAGTAATTAGTCACTATTGATATATAAGTAATTCAGTCATAGAGCTGTTCCTGGGATAGTAGTTAGTCATTATTGATATGTAAGTAATTCAGTCATGGAACTGTTCCTGGGATAGTAATTAGTCACTATTGATATATAAGTAATTCAGTCATGGAACTGTTCCTGGGATAGTAATTAGTCACTATTGATATATAAGTAATTCAGTCATGGAACTGTTCCTGGGATAGTAATTAGTCACAGTTGATATATAAGGAATTCAGTTTGGGAGCTGTTCCTGGGATAGTAATTAGTCACTATTGATATATAAGTAATTCAATCATGGAGCTGTTCCTGGGATAGTAATTAGTCACAGTTGATATATAAGTAATTCAGTCATGGAACTGTTCCTGGGATAGTAATTAGTCACTATTGATATATAAGTAATTCAGTCATGGAGTTGTTCCTGGGATGGTAGTTAGTCATTATTCATATATAAGTAATTCAGTCATGGAGCTGTTCCTGGGATAGTAATTAGTCACTATTGATATATAAGTAATTCAGTCATGGAGCTGTTCCTGGGATGGTAGTTAGTCATTATTCATATATAAGTAATTCAGTCATGGAGCTGTTCCTGGGATAGTAATTAGTCACTATTGATATATAAGTAATTCAGTCATGGAGCTGTTCCTGGGATGGTAGTTAGTCATTATTAATATATAAGGAATTCAGTCATGGAGCTATTCCTGGGATGGTAGTTAGTCATTATTCATATATAGGTAATTCAGTCATGGAGCTGTTCCTGGGATAGTAATAAGTCACTATTGATATATAAGTAATTCAGTCATGGAGCTGTTCCTGGGATAGTAATTAGTCACAGTTGATATATAAGTAATTCAGTCATGGAACTGTTCCTGGGATAGTAATTAGTCACTATTGATATATAAGTAATTCAGTCATGGAACTGTTCCTGGGATAGTAATTAGACACTATTGATATATAAGGAATTCAGTTTGGTAGCTGTTCCTGGGATTGTAATTAGTCACTATTGATATATAAGTAATTCAGTCATGGAGCTGTTCCTGGGATAGTAGTTAGTCATTATTGATATGTAAGTAATTCAGTCATGGAACTGTTCCTGGGATAGTAATTAGTCACTATTGATATATAAGTAATTCAGTCATGGAACTGTTCCTGGGATAGTAATTAGTCACAGTTGATATATAAGTAATTCAGTCATGGAACTGTTCCTGGGATAGTAATTAGTCACAGTTGATATATAAGGAATTCAGTTTGGGAGCTGTTCCTGGGATAGTAATTAGTCACAGTTGATATATAAGTAATTCAGTCATGGAGCTGTTCATGGGATAGTAATTAGTCACAGTTGATATATAAGTAATTCAGTCATTGAGCTGTTCATGGGATAGTAATTAGTCACAGTTGATATATAAGTAATTCAGTCATGGAGCTGTTTCCAGGATGGTAGTTAGTCATTATTGATATATAAGTAATTCAGTCATGGAGCTGTTCCTGGGATGGTAGTTAGTCATTATTCATATATAAGGAATTCAGTCATGGAGCTGTTCCTGGGATAGTAATTAGTCACTATTGATATATAAGTAATTCAGTCATGGAACTGTTCCTGGGATAGTCATCAGTCACAGTTGATATATAAGTAATTCAGACATGGAACTGTTCCTGGGATAGTAATTAGTCACAGTTGATATATAAGTAATTCAGTCATGGAACTGTTCCTGGGATAGTAATTAGTCACTATTGATATATAAGTAATTCAGTCATGGAACTGTTCCTGGGATAGTAATTAGTCACAGTTGATATATAAGTAATTCAGTCATGGAACTGTTCCTGGGATAGTAATTAGTCACTATTGATATGTAAGGAATTCAGTTTGGGAACTGTTAATGGGAAAGTAATAAGTCACTATCATATTTGTTGAAGTTATTCCCCTTTGCTTTTAAACTGAAATTATGTTTGTAACTGTCACTTTCCAGAACTATTAAAGTGATTGGTCTCAAGCTATATGCATTCTGTTAATTAAAATATATAGATGTGTGTTGTGTATTATTAGTAACTATTGGATTTTGTCACATATAAATAATTGGAATCAGTGTCATTTATGGTCAGTTACATTTGGAGAAGGTGGGGATATACATGACCATTACTGTATAAGACTAAAGCTCTGTAATTACATTCTGTGGTTTTTTAAGTTGCCTGTATAGCACAGAAGACCTTAGACAAACAATATTTATGACACACAATAGCTGTATTTGACTGGTTCCTTTCTATCGAACAAGGGGCTCATCCATTTATTGAAATTTTCCCACCTTTATATGTAACCATTCAGATCACAGATTGTAGTTTTTTATTTGTCATTTGACTGGTAAAGTACTCAACTTCTTAAAGACTGTTGCAAAGGAAGGAGGCATTGAGAACAACTTACCAGTCGAATAAAAAGCGTAAAATTGTTCTCTGTGGTCTGATTGGTCAAAATTAAAGGTGGAAAAATAATGTTTAATCGAAGAGCCTCTTGCTAAACAGAAAACGAATAGTCAAATACAGCTAATATTTTAAGTTGTTGGTTCAAGTCCTAAATCAGCTTATATTGAGAATCATAGAGTCCTACATTCACTGTTTAAATCAGTTGTCAGTGTACCCATATTGTCTAGATACTGGAGTAGATCCCTGTATTCACTAAGTAAATCAGTGGTCAGTGTACCCATATTGTCTAGATACTGGAGTATATCCCTGTATTCACTGAGTAAATCAGTAATCAGTGTATCCATATTGTCTAGATACTGCAGTGGATCCCTGTATTCAATAAGTAAATCAGTGGTCAGTGTACTCATGTTGTCTAGATACTGGAGTATATCCCTGTATTCACTGAGTAAATCAGTAATCAGTGTATCCATATTGTCTAGATACTGCAGTGGATCCCTGTATTCACTAAGTAAATCAGTGGTCAGTGTACCCATATTGTCTAGATACTGGAGTAGATCCCTGTATTCACTGAGTAAATCAGTTGTCAGTGTACCCATATTGTCTAGATAATGGAGTAGATCCCTGTATTCACTGAGTAAATCAGTTGTCAGTGTACTCATGTTGTCTAGATACTGGAGTAGATCCCTGTATTCACTAAGTAAACCAGTGGTCAGTGTACCCATATTGTCTAGATACTGGAGTATATCCCTGTATTCACTGAGTAAATCAGTTGTCGGTGTACCCACATTGTCTAGATACTGAAGTAGATCCCTGTATTCACTAAGTTAACCAGTGGTCAGTGTACTCATGTTGCCTAGATACTTGAGTAGATTGCTGCATTCAGTGAGTAAATCAGTGGTCAGTGTACCCATATTGTCTAGATACTGTAGTTGATCCCTGTATTCACTGAGTAAATCAGTTGTCAGTGTACCCACATTGTCTAGATACTGAAGTAGATCCCTGTATTCACTGAGTAAATCAGTGGTCAGTGTACCCATATTGTCTAGATACTGGAGTAGATCCCTGTATTCACTGAGTAAATCAGTGGTCAGTGTATCCATATTGTCTAGATACTGTAGTTGATCCCTGTATTCACTGAGTAAATCAGTGGTCAGTGTACCCATATTGTCTAGATACTGAAGTAGATCCCTGTATTCACTGAGTAAATCAGTTGTCAGTGTACCCATATTGTCTAGATACTGTAGTTGATTCCTGTATTCATTGAGTCAATCAGTGGTCAGTGTACTCATATTGTCTAGATACTGGAGTAGATCCCTGTATTCATTGAGTCAATCAGTGGTCAGTGTACTCATGTTGTCTAGATACTGGAGTGGATCCCTGTATTCACTAAGTAAATCAGTGGTCAGTTCACCCATATTGTCCAGATACTGGAGTAGATCCCTGCATTCATTGAGTAAATCAGTTGTCAGTGTACCCATATTGTCTAGATACTGAAGTAGATCACTGTATTCACTAAGTAAATCAGTGGTCAGTGTACCCATATTGTCTAGATACTGGAGTAGATCCCTGTATTCATTGAGTAAATCAGTGGTCAGTTCACCCATATTGTCCAGATACTGGAGTAGATCCCTGCATTCATTGAGTAAATCAGTGGTCAGTGTACCCATATTGTCTAGATACTGAAGTAGATCACTGTATTCACTAAGTAAATCAGTGGTCAGTGTACCCATATTGTCTAGATACTGGAGTAGATCCCTGTATTCATTGAGTAAATCAGTGGTCAGTTCACCCATATTGTCCAGATACTGGAGTAGATCCCTGCATTCATTGAGTAAATCAGTGGTCAGTGTACCCATATTGTCTAGATACTGGAGTAGATCACTGTATTCACTAAGTAAATCAGTGGTCAGTGTATCCATATTGTCTAGATACTGGAGTAGATCACTGTATTCACTAAGTAAATCAGTGGTCAGTGTACCCATATTGTCTAGATACTGGAGTAGATCACTGTATTCACTGAGTAAATCAGTTGTCAGTGTACACACATTGTCTAGATACTTTAGTAGATCCCTGTATTCACTGAGTAAATCAGTTGTCAGTGTACCCACATTGTCTAGATACTGAAGTAGGTTCCTGTATTCACTGAGTAAATCAGTTGTCAGTGTACTCATGTTGTCTAGATACTGAAGTAGATTCCTGTATTCATTGAGTAAATCAGTTGTCAGTGTACTCATGTTGTCTAGATACTGAAGTAGATCCCTGTATTCACTGAGTAAACCAGTGGTCAGTGTACTCATGTTGTCTAGATACTTTAGTAGATCCCTGTATTCACTGAGTAAATCAGTTGTCAGTGTACCCATATTGTCTAGATACTGAAGTAGATCCCTGTATTCACTGAGTAAACCAGTGGTCAGTGTACTCATGTTGTCTAGATACTTTAGTAGATCCCTGTATTCACTGAGTAAATCAGTGGTCAGTGTACCCATATTGTCTAGATACTGAAGTAGATCCCTGTATTCACTGAGTAAATCAGTGGTCAGTGTACCCATATTGTCTAGATACTGTAGTTGATTCCTGTATTCACTGAGTAAATCAGTGGTCAGTGTGCTTATGTTGTCTAGATACTGGAGTAGATCCCTGTATTCACTAAGTAAACCAGTGGTCAGTGTACCCATATTGTCTAGATACTGTAGTTGATTCCTGTATTCACTGAGTAAATCAGTGGTCAGTGTACTTATGTTGTCTAGATACTGGAGTAGATCCCTGTATTCACTAAGTAAATCAGTGGTCAGTGTACTCATATTGTCTAGATACTGGAGTATATCCCTGTATTCACTGAGTAAATCAGTGGTCAGTGTTCTCATGTTGTCTAGATACTGGAGTAGATCCCTGTATTCACTGAGTAAATCAGTGGTCAGTGTACTCATGTTGTCTTGATACTGGAGTAGATCCCTGTATTCACTGAGTAAATCAGTTGTCAGTGTACCCATATTGTCTAGATACTGGAGTAGACCCTGTATTCACTAAGTAAATCAGTGGTCAGTGTATCCATATTGTCTAGATACTGGAGTAGATCCCTGTATTCACTAAGTAAATCAGTGGTCAGTGTACCCATATTGTCTAGATACTGGAGTAGACCCTGTATTCACTAAGTAAATCAGTGGTCAGTGTATCCATATTGTCTAGATACTGGAGTAGATCCCTGTATTCATTGAGTAAATCAGTGGTCAGTTCACCCATATTGTCCAGATACTGGAGTAGATCCCTGCATTCATTGAGTAAATCAGTGGTCAGTGTACCCATATTGTCTAGATACTGGAGTAGATCACTGTATTCACTGAGTAAATCAGTTGTCGGTGTACACACATTGTCTTGATATTTTAGTAGATCCCTGTATTTACTGAGTAAATCAGTTGTCAGTGTACCCACATTGTCTAGATACTGAAGTAGGTTCCTGTATTCACTGAGTAAATCAGTTGTCAGTGTACTCATGTTGTCTAGATACTTTAGTAGATCCCTGTATTCACTGAGTAAATCAGTTGTCAGTGTACCCACATTGTCTAGATACTGAAGTAGATTCCTGTATTCACTGAGTAAACCAGTGGTCAGTGTACTCATGTTGTCTAGATACTTTAGTAGATCCCTGTATTCACTGAGTAAATCAGTTGTCAGTGTACCCATGTTGTCTAGATACTGAAGTAGGTTCCTGTATTCACTGAGTAAATCAGTTGTCAGTGTATTTATGTTGTCTAGATTCTTTAGTAGATCCCTGTATTCACTGAGTAAATCAGTTGTCAGTGTACCCACATTGTCTAGATACTGAAGTAGATTCCTGTATTCATTGAGTAAATCAGTTGTCAGTGTACTCATGTTGTCTAGATACTGAAGTAGATCCCTGTATTCACTGAGTAAACCAGTGGTCAGTGTACTCATGTTGTCTAGATACTTTAGTAGATCCCTGTATTCACTGAGTAAATCAGTTGTCAGTGTACCCATATTGTCTAGATACTGAAGTAGATCCCTGTATTCACTGAGTAAATCAGTTGTCAGTGTACCCATATTGTCTAGATACTGAAGTAGATCCCTGTATTCACTGAGTAAACCAGTGGTCAGTGTACTCATGTTGTCTAGATACTTTAGTAGATCCCTGTATTCACTGAGTAAATCAGTGGTCAGTGTACCCATATTGTCTAGATACTGAAGTAGATCCCTGTATTCACTGAGTAAATCAGTGGTCAGTGTACCCATATTGTCTAGATACTGTAGTTGATTCCTGTATTCACTGAGTAAATCAGTGGTCAGTGTACTCATGTTGTCTAGATACTGGAGTAGATACCTGTATTCCTTAAGTAAATCAGTGGTCAGTGTACCCATATTGTCTAGATACTGGAGTAGATCCCTGTATTCACTGAGTAAATCAGTTGTCAGTGTACCCATATTGTCTAGATACTGGAGTAGATCCCTGTATTCACTGAGTAAATCAGTGGTCAGTGTACCCACATTGTCTAGATACTGGAGTAGATCCCTGTATTCACTGAGTAAATCAGTGGTCAGTGTACTCATGTTGTCTAGATACTGGAGTAGATACCTGTATTCCTTAAGTAAATCAGTGGTCAGTGTACCCATATTGTCCAAATACTGGAGTAGATCACTGTATTCACTAAGTAAATCAGTGGTCAGTGTACCCATATTGTCTAGATACTGGAGTAGATCCCTGTATTCACTGAGTAAATCAGTTGTCAGTGTACCCACATTGTCTAGATACTGGAGTAGATCCCTGTATTCACTGAGTAAATCAGTGGTCAGTTTACTCATGTTGTCTAGATACTGGAGTAGATACCTGTATTCCTTAAGTAAATCAGTGGTCAGTGTACCCATATTGTCCAAATACTGGAGTAGATCACTGTATTCACTAAGTAAATCAGTGGTCAGTGTACCCATATTGTTTTGATATTGGAGTAGATCCCTGTATTCATTGAGTAAATCAGTGGTCAGTGCACCCATATTTTCCAGATACTGGAGTAGATCCCTGCATTTATTGAGTAAATCAGTGGTCAGTGTACCCATATTGTCTAGATACTGGAGTAGATCACTGTATTCACTAAGTAAATCAGTTGTCATTGTACCCATATTGTGTAGATACTGGAGTAGATCCCTGTATTCACTAAGTAAATAGTGGTCATTGTACCCATATTGTCTAGATACTGGAGTAGATCCCTGTATTCACTAAGTAAATCAGTTGTCATTGTTACCCATATGTGTAGATACTGGAGTAGATCCCTGTATTCACTAAGTAAATCAGTGGTCATTGTACCCATATTGTCTAGATACTGGAGTAGATCCCTGTATTCATTAAGTAAATCAGTGGTCATTGTACCATATTGTCTAGATACTGGAGTAGATTCCTGTATTCACTAAGT